>RJWM01014584.1:0-50188 GCA_004363535.1 Dasyprocta punctata | reverse complement strand
GCTCGCTTATTTCCAGGTGCCGTAAAGGTCCGTGGTGCACTGGGCTGACTTCCTCAGGAACAGTCTCCGGTGACAGCTGTCTGACTGGGCCTCTTCCGACTGCCAGTCTCGGAACCTCATTCGCACCAGCTGAGCCAGATGGGGTTTTCCAGCATCTGGGCGAAGCCGGCGGGCTTTGCAGGGCCACCTCAGGACACGGTGCTTGTCCTTTCTGTCACTGTCTGGGTTGTGTGGGGTTTTGTTCTTTGTCGTTGCAAACTGGCTTTCTCGTCCTCACTGCACCTTGGAGGATGTGTTTGCCGCCAGCTCTGAATGGCAGGTGGGGAAATGTCACTGGGTCACTTGGGTCAGATGTGGCGTGACTGACGGCTCCGAGGCAGGGTGCTTCCTTCTGAGTGCGGTACTGTGAACCTGGCGAGGGGGGCTCCTCCCCGTGCTGCCCGATGAGGTGCTGTTTAAGGGGGCACACGCGTGCCTGGCCTCCCCCAGGTCGCCTGGTCCAGTCGCGACGCTCGTGGAGCGCAGGCCTCACCTTCGCAGCGGTGCTGTGTTCACAGACCCTGGCTCTGAAGACTCCATGGGGCCCCCAGACAGGGATAGCTTTACGGCCGCTGATTTGTAAGTCCTCAGTTTCTATCATACCCGCTACCCTGCTGTGTTTTTTTGTTGTTGTTGTTTTGTTTGTTTTTTTTGTTTTTTTGTCTGAGGGTGTTGCTATGTAGTTCAGGCTGGCCTCAAACTCATTATGTTCAAGGCTGGCCTTACTCTCAGCAGTCCTGACTCAGCCTCCCAAGGGCTGGGATTGCAGGTGTGTGCCTGTAGGGAGCCGCTGAAGCTGGAAAATGACCCATACGTGAACTTACCGAAGTAACAAAGAGCACCTGGGTCAACCACGCTCCCACAGCCCAGTAAAACACGAGGCTCCTAAACAATCCAGGCCTGGGTTGCTGGGCAGAGGGGCTGAAATTGATGTTATCCTTCCCAGTATATAAATAAACCTGCAACAGTGGTTGAGAGTTCCTTTCCTCCCATCAGGAGGATAAGGGCTCCACCTGACTCCAGCTTTGTCTCTGTCTCTATTTTCTCATCCTCTCGCGGTCCTTCACCCCAAGAACCTTAGGAGCCGCATGGGTCGCGGCATGTGGCGCCAGAACATGGACGGAGTAAGAGATTGAGGGCGAGGGGACACTTCTCAATGTGCGTGCAACTAGTGGGAGAAGTGCGTTGGTACAGGTCAGTAGTCTTCACTGGAGTGTATTGATATTGGCTTCATCAGGTGTAAAGCGTGGAGCATTGAAACTCCCTTCTTCTCTAGGGCCAGTTAAAAACGGGCCTGTAGCCAGGCGTGGTGGCGCACGCCTTTAATCCCAGCACTTGGGCGGCTGAGGTAGGAGGAGCGTTGTGAGTTCAACACCGGCTTGGGCTACAAGGCGAGCGCAAGGCTGGCCTGAGCTACACAGTGCAATCCTGGGCCGGGAGTTTGGCTCAGTGGCTTAAGCGCCTGCCCTGGCAGGTGCGAGGTTGTGAGTTCAATCCCTGGTGCCGCAAAATAAATAAATAAATAAATAATAAAAACAAAAATGGGCCTGTGAGAAACCCCTTCCCTTTCTACAAAAAAAAAAAAAAAGGTATATTGATTCTATCAACTGTCTAACTATGGGACAAACTTATTCAACAGAATCACCAATGTATAAGGAACTGTTTGTTGTATGCTTGATCCCAGTATTTACATTCCTTCTGTGGATCTGGATTAGACAGGGTCTTAATAATCATAAGCTTCTTGAGACAACTACAATGAAACTGACTCTAGGCACTGTTTTAGAATTGAGTCCTGAGCAGCAAAAGGACGGTGGAATGACAGCCACCCCGGTAACCTCAACTGAGCCACAAGCAGCAACTCCTGCCTTTTCGGCTCAAACAAATTTTGCAATGTCACAGGTTGGAACTTCCACCTCTCAGGGAGTAGAGCCGGTTTCTCTATCTCCCTTGCAATTGATGCTAAAGGAAGCCAGCTGGGTGATGGAGTACATAGACGGTTTTCAGTGTATCTACCCAGTTACTAAACTTCCAATCCCGATAGTCGGAAACAGATTATAGTCACTCAGGTCATCAGTTCATAGCCTAAAGGAAAGAGAAAAAAACAAAGCTACTTGTTTTTGTTGTGGGGAGAGGGGGCGTTTTGCTAAAAGTTGTGCTGCTGCACCTGTAGGGACAACATGGCCACACTCTGTCCCTTGAACAAAACCTTCGACTATCTGTCCAAAGTGTAGACGAAGATATTGTTGGGCTACTCGATGTAAATTTAAAACTGATGTGGAAAGCCTACCTGTTCCAGAAGAAAAAGTTTCAGCAGGGCCTGCAACTGCCCTGCCAAAGAGTAGAGGTGCTACAACCCAGACAACTTCCCTGAGATGGCACAGCCCTGCTTGGCCTGGCAGGTTCCTAGTGATTAGGGGGGTAATGTGGTCCTGATTTGTGGTTTGCTGATTTTCGTTCACAAAATACTCTCAAAAAAGACGATTTCAAATAACCAATGCAACAACAACTGACCTGTGAAACTTCTAAAAATTCAACATTTGGCTTTCACGAGCTGATAATTGACTGACTCCAGCATATCATTGTCTCACTATGACTTGGTAGTGAGTCTTGATATCTGGTAGTGTAAATTCTTAAGCGTCATTGTTTTTCAAAATTATTTACTTCAGGGGTACTTGTTTCAAATTGGCGATTAATGTAACTCTACGTTTATTTAGGTCTTTTTTGCTTTCTTAAGTCAATTTTAGTTTTCAATACACTGACACTGCACTGAATTGCTAAATTTCTTGAGTTTGTTTCCAGAATGAATTGTGAATTCACATACTTCGGAGGAAATGGAAGAACAGTTTAGAACAAGATTAGGTAAAAAACCAACACAAGTCTAGCTGGACCTCTACAGATTTTAAAGGATTATTTAACAGGGAGATAAAATTCATAATTGAAGAAAAAGGCATTTAAAGGGCTTTTAGACACAGGAACAAATGCTTCAATTATTGCCCAGCGCCATTGGCCTATGGCATGGCTTCTGGATGGGACAACTACAGGTCAACAGGTGTGAGCAATGTTTCTCAACCTTGTAAAAGTGCTAAATTGATTTAACCTGGAGGGGCCTGGCCTGGCCTGGCCTGTGAGCCGGGTCCTATGCTGCGGAGCTGAGATTTGCAGCCCGGCCTCCCGTGTGCTGAGCAGCAAATTCCCCAGGGGTCTGCCAAGCCTTTCAGTGGCTGCCCCACCAGCGGCACTGCAGCACTTGGCCCAGGCCAGAAGGCAGGACATGGTTCAGGAGAAGTGGGACACAGCTCTGGTGTGCCCAAGCCAACCCGGTTTTTCCCATCACCTACGCACACGCTTTATGCATCAAAGTTTACACTGCACTATTGCTCTGATCCCCAACAACAGTGGGGCCTCTAGGCCAGAGCAGGAGCACAACCTGTGTGTCTCAACAGCGACAGAAAGTCCAAGGTGCCAAAAAATAAAATGCAGCTTTTTTCTCTATACCTTACCACAAAAATTCCTTACAATCTTCAGGTCTAAAACTAGTTAAATATGCTCACAATTTAAATTTCAAAAAACAAAAAAGGGAGAGTTCACCTCATAACAGATTTCACTTGACTGTAAAATTTTTAAATTCTAACTATCACAGCAGAAAGATAATGCAATCAAATTAAGGCTAAGAAGAGTCCTTTAGAAAGATCTTTATACTGGACAATCAAAGCACCCAGTCCAGTGCTAACAGTCCAGTGCTTTATACTGGACAATCAAACCACCCAGGTCGAGGGTATGCTTATGTTTTTCCAGGAAATACTAAATGGCCTATCTGAGTGCCAATGTGTGCTGTCAGGCTGTATCGTGGATCCAAACCCAGAGAAGAAGTTGATTCCACCTCTCAAGAAACAGATGCTCAGTCCTATGACAGTGACCATGCCACAACTGATAGAAAAGGATGAAGCTACAGCCAAACTTAACTGACCCAAGATGCTCAGAAGATGGTAACAAACAGTAAAACCAGAAGTCTAAGTAGATAAGAGTATATGCTAAATCCTATGATAAAAGTTAATTATAGTTAAGATTTTGTCCTTTCCAAATTCTTTTATAAGAGATCTCTGCTAATTGAGCTATGATAAATCTGACTAGTCTATTTATAATTACAAATTCTATAATTGTAAAAATCAGCATAATTCAATTTGGCTAAAATATGTTTGAGTGCACTCTGATTGTGTAAGATGTTTGTCAGTCTGTCTGTGTACCTGTTTGTCTGTTTGTCCAGTCTGTAAACAGCTGTTCCTTTTATTTTGAGCTCAACAATTTTCCTTTTTTTTCCTTTTTACATTTTTGGATCATTTAATCAAAGTTTAATTTGGATAATAGATTTAAAAGGCATGCTTCCACCTGGGTTCCCAGTTAGTCCAAATGTTGCTAAAATTGGCTATGTAAAAGTAATATATATTGTTGTTTATCATACCTTGAGAGTCTCTCACTGTTTAAAAATAATACATTAAATGTTATAATTGGGTTTTTCATAAGTCATCAAAAATTATTAAAATGAGTAAACAAAATCCCTTGGGGGGATTGTTGGACAGGACTCCATTTGATAAATAAGAAAGCAGCTGCCTGGTAACATTTTAAACCAGTTCTTGTTCATTGATTGGAGGCCCCAATGATCTCCATAGCCTTAAGGGAGACACCCCAACTAAAGTTATATAAAATATTATTGACATATGTTCACATTGGTCATCATCAAATGAAATAATACAATAAGGTTTTTTGGTTTAAAAGTGCCCATACAAAGGTTTCATATGGCTATGAAAGATTGTTATTAACCCCATGGTATACTTATGTATTCATGCCTCCAGATGTACAGGTCTTCAGAAATGTAAAACAGATGGTTTATGGTAACAAACTTTTGTTTCAGATTCAGATCTCTGTCTGTAACAAAACTTGTGAGATGTACATCGCACTAAATGTCAACAAGTTAGGTAAAAGCTTTATGTATTGGGTAGGGACGACTGACCATAAAGGGGGTATCTTATGTTAAAAAAATGGAAATTCAAGTGTTAAAAAGTCATCATAATTGTCATATTGCAACATTAGGTATGGTTTTGTTTTCTAATTTTCTGTGTAAAGTATGTAACAGTTTGTTAACATTCTACAGATATTCAAATGTTGGGATATCCATGGTTGTTAAAAAAATAATGGTTCTATTTTTATGTTCTAAGATGTTTGATATTTAGATAAGACGACAATGTTATGCTTACTGCTTCTATTACATTGTACTGTTAACAATCTTTTCTTCTGGATGTTCAACAACTGAGCTTTAGAGACCAACCATTGGAGAGACAGATGGGCTAAAAGGATAGCCAATATTTTGGCCCTAGCCCTCCAAGGTCAGTGTGTACACAGGACGTTAGAGAACCTCTGCTGTGACACCTGATACTCAGTGAGTCCCTGGTCTTCTGACCAAGGAGACTATGAGACCACAGAGGAAAGTGATCATCGATGTGTGGTGTGCCCAAGGGGAGTCACCAGGAGAAAATTCTCCCAGGCTTTCACAGAGAGCAACTTGGTCAAGCAATGGCCGTGACTCATCCAAATGGCTGACACTGACAAGAACTAAGAGGTACTATGTAGGGGTCCAAGACATTTCTTGAGGAAATTTAACTGACCTTGATAAATAGCCAAAAACTGATTGTTTTTAAAACAGGTCTCACCTTAACTGGGTCTTGAATATCCTGCAGAAAATGTACAACTACTAGAGGTATATAAAACAATGCTAAAGTAATATGTTATAAAGGAAACTCAAATCACTAACATCTTCTGACAGTTGTCAGCTACACTGGTAGCTGACTAGGGTTATGGATTAACAGACTGCACAGGGTTTCAATTGCAGAATGCAGGGACTTAAAATCTTTGGACTGCACTTAAAAAGATCTTCTTCAGAGTTCTCCAACACAGCTCCTCCAGCTTCAACTGACCACCCATCCTGTGCAACAACAAAACAAAAGAGATGGATATGTAGGGAGCTGTTGAAGCTGGAAAATGACCCATAGGTGAACTTACCAAAGTAACAAAGAGCACCTGGGTCAACCACGCTCCCACAGCCCAGCAAAACACAAGGCTCCTAAACAATCCAGGCCCGGGTTGCTGGGCAGAGGGGCTGAAACTGACGTCATCCTTCCCTGTATATAAATAAACCTGCAACATTGGTTGAGAGTTCCTTTCCTCCCATCAGGAGGCTAAGGGCTCCACCTGACTCCAGCTTTGTCTCTGTCTTTATTTTCTCATCCTCTCGCGGTCCTTCACCCCAAGAACCTTAGGAGCCGCATGGGTCGCGGCATGTGCCACCATGCCTGGCTGCTTCCTAAAGTTGAGCTGCTTGAAAGCACAGTAGGCTTGGGGTCTGCCAAGGGAGGGCAGGTCCCTTGGCTCTTCTACTCCGACTCCGGTGCAGCACCTTGGAGTGTAGACAGCATTTCTGGGCACCATGGGGAGAGTTCTAATGTGCTAGAAAGACTGAAAATGTTTGTGAATAGGTAGATATCCTTTTACAGGTTAGACATTTTCTGAGTTTTTCCTTATTTTAATTTTTAAAAGTGTACTGAGAATTGAACAAAGGGCCTTCCTACTGAGCTACATCTCCAGCACTTTTTATTTTGAGACAGAGTCTTACTAATTCCCTGAGTTGCCCAGACTGGATTCAAACTTGCAATCTTTCTACCTCAGCCTCCCAGAGTGCTGGGATTATAGGAGTGCACTACCATGCATGGCTGAGTCTTTGCTTTTCACAAAATTGGAAGAAAAACCAATGAGTTGTTAGTTATTGAAAAATATTCTTAGCTGGGCGTGGTGGCGCACGCCTTTAATCCCAGCACTCGGGAGGCTGATGTAGGAGGAGCGGTTGTGAGTTCCAGGCCGGCCTGGGCTACAATGCGAGCGCAAGGCTGGTCTGAGCTACATAGTGCGACCCTGCCTCAAAAAACCAGGGCTGGGAGTTTAGCTCAGTGGCTTAAGCGCCTGCCCTGGCAGGTGCAAGGTTGTGAGTTCAATCCCTGGTGCTGCAAATAAAAAAAAAAAAAAAAAATTCTTGCCAATAGATCACTATGTAAGTGTCTGTTATAACTCAGGAGTTCAAATAATTCAATTACATTGTTGTTATAAAATCCTATTTCCTTTTACTTATGAGAACCGGTTTCTCATTGCTTGTGTCTGTAAAAATAAAAAGTAGCCATGGAATTTGCACTGAATCTCTTTTAAAAGTAAGCAAGACTTGCCCATGGAAACTGGAACCAGCCCCCTCCCTGTAATTGGGATGCATTTCTGATACATATTTTCCTCATCTTTAATGATCAACATTTGTTTTGATCAAGTATGTCTTAATGGTAATTATTCAATCCAGAATAAAAGCACCTCTAACCCTCCGTAGTTTACGGTCAAGGAAATTTAATTAAATTTGAATTGCACAATGTTACAGAGAACTATGTATGATCAATGAGTTTCAGGGTAAAATATTAGGGTAAAATGGGGGGGGTTAAATTGTAGACGTGAGAAGAAAATCCAAATAGAAGCTTTAAGGAAGAGATTCGCGTGTCCCCTCAGGTGCATATGACATTTAATCCTAGTTTAACGTGACCGTGTGTCTGGGGGGAGCTTCCAGGTGGGTGAGCGGGGTCAATGAGACCAAAGGGCAGGACCCTCACCCAGTGGGGCTGTGGCTGCGTATTGGGGTCTGTGCCTAGATCCCCAATCTCCTAATGAGTGCACAGATGCGACAAGTGGTATGATCTTCAGGGCTCCAGCAGGACCAAAATCCTCTGCAGAGCTCATAACTCTTGTGGCTGAGACAGACTCTCTGGGCGGCCCGTGTTTATTCAAAATAAGGAAGAGGTGGAAGTGGAAGAGGCAGGAAACCTGAGCAGGATCTTGGGAGGCGTTCAGGGACCCCTCCAAGCAACAGATGATGCTAATTAAGAGAACTCTGCTAGGAGAAAGTCTGCAGGTGCCCTCAGCTGTGGCCCATCTTCCCCCGCGGCGTCTCCTCGCTCTCAGTGCAGCCCCGCCGAGGCCAGGCCGCAGCCCCGCACGTGTGTTCAGCTTCAGTGGCTCCAGCAGCTGCGGAGGAGGAGGAGGAGAGACACAAGCGAGGACACTGCCAGCCCCGTGGTCCTTTGGCCTCCTGGTCATCTGTGTTCTCTGTTAGTAGGAAGGACCTGGCAGATGTGGTGGCCCGACATTGAGCTGCTCAGCCTTCAGAGATGCGAGCTGAGTAAGGCTGTACTCTGTCATTTATTGTTGTGTGTGGAGCCCAGGCCCTCGCACGTGCTGGGCACGGGCTCTGTCACTTAGCCGCACCTCAGCCCTGCTGCCTTTCTAGAAATTATCCAGTCCTCGGCGATCAGAGCTTGCAGTAGAGAATGGGGAAAGACAAGGCGGCCTTTGTGTTTCTGACTGGATAAATGAAAGTGGGTGTCCAGCAGCGTTATAAATATTAATGCAGTTATAAAAGTGATTTAATAGTTTAGCCAGTATTTACAGTACAACAAAGTATACTTCTAGTGACAGTGTAGGCTGACAGTGAACACTTTTTAGATGGTAAGCTCAAATAAGCAAAGCGGTATACAAAAAATGTATACCGCTCCTTCGCACTTCTCTTCAGAAGTGTGCCTTTCCCTGCTGGTGTTTTCTCTGCCAGCCTCACGGCCTGCAGGGTAGGCCCGGCCTTTGCCCTGTCCTGCTCCTCATCCTGAGTGTTGGTGGTATGGAGAAGGCAGAAGGGCTTTCAGGGCATTTGGCCAAGTTCCTTTTATTTACACACTTTTTCTTCCCTTTGTGTGTGTGGCTTGGGGGGCCCCTGGCTTCTCTGATGTCCAGGTTTGTCTGCATCCAAGTCCACCCTGCTTCGCTTTTAAGACATGAGGCGCTGTGGCCATCAATGGATGCTGAGGTTTGTAACCCCAGGATCATCCTTCTGACTTGTCTTTGGGTCACAAGCTTTCCAAACCTCTTACTTTCTAGCCCATTGAGCTTCAGTAGCTAGAAGTGATACTTTTGGTAATAGAAGTTGTCTGCTGAAACACAATTTGTAATAGCTAGGTCTTGGAAACAACCCAAATGTCCATCGACTGAAGAATGGATAAAAAAGATGTGTTATTTTTATATAATGGAGTACTACTCAGCCATAAAGAAGGATAAACTTGAGGCATTTGGAGGTAAATGAATGCAACTAGAGACTATACTCATATGTGAAATAAATCAGACTTACATGTGTAAACATATTATCTCCATAGTGTGAGAAACTGAAAGAAATAATATGTATGTAAAAGATAGTTAAGGTAGTTATGCTACCTTAATTTTTCTTAGTTCATTGAAAAGAAAGGTTTGTGCTAATATTATTTGGACAATTAAATGCCGGTATCTTGTACTCTTAGTAACTAATTTAAAGATAACAATACGCAATATATTAACTATTGTCACCCTCTAATTATCTTGTTTTGAAATTTTATTTTTTTCTCTTTAAAAAAAGAATTGTCTGTTGTGGACCCTGGTCCCTGTGGACAACACTTATTTGACAGTGTGACTGCACATGACCAAGGCCGTGTGGTCAGGTGTCACAGGCCGCCTGCGGGAGGGCGGCTGAGAAGGCTGGGATCTCCAAAACATAAATCCCATTGCCTCTCGTCAGGTCCGTTGGTCAGCGTCCGTGGTTCCCTGGGACCTCAGAAGTGAGTCGATGGCCTTGCCTGTGATGGACAGGCCTGGAGATTATACTTAAGGGAGCTTCCTAGCCAGGTGTGGTGGCGCCTGCCTTAATCCCAGACGTGGGAGGCCGAGGAGGAAGATCGCTGTGGGTTCAAGGCCAGCCTGAACCCCTCCACCCCAAGCTGCTTTACAGTGCTTTTCGGGGCCCTTCCGGTGTTGGGGGAGCCCTGGCTGAGACCCGCTCTGGTTCTGAGGAGCTCTGCAGTCACACTCGCCTGCCCCCTCAGGGCGCACGGTGACCCGTGGGCTGGCTTGCTTTAGAGCAGGCTGCCTGCCCTGCGGTGGAGGGAGGCCTCCCTGGGGCTTGTGTTCCGGGACTTTTGTCACAAGGGTGCCCCCCTGAGATAGGGGGAGAGGGGGCGGCTCATTTGCAGTCTCCTCTGCCATCAGCAGCTGTCAGCCGGACTCCTGCCTTGGCGGTGTGGTGCTGCCGCGGGCCCCGCGCCACCTGCTGGGCTCTGGAGTCTGTTGGAGGCGTTTTCCCCAGGCAGCTGCCATAAAATACAAGCAGAGAGCAGGCCACACACCATGGGTAAGGAGACTGTACTGCAGGTGACACTTTCTTCATGTTTTGACGCAGCCTGCCTGGGCCATCGTGCCTTCTCTTGCCCTGATACTTGTCGTGGTCACGTGGCTCCAAGGCCTGAGCACAGGTCCCTCACACGTGTACTAGCCAGGTCAGAATTTTTGCTAACTCCAAACACCGAACCACTTTCTGCCGAGGGCGAGAGGAAGCTGCCCCAGGCCGTGAGGTGTGGTGGTCTTGCCTCCCAGCAACAGGGAAGAAGCAGGGGCTCAGTGTGATGGGGCCTTGGTGTGGTACAAGGTGGAACACCCTACTAGGGGCTTGGGGTTTCCAAGGCAGAAAAGGGGAGACAGGCTACACAGGCCTGCACCCGGTGCCGGTGTGTAACGCCTACTGGGAGACGGGAGCGGAAATCAGGGTGGTCCCTGGGGCCCCTTGCCAGGCAGGGGTGCTTCGCACATTTCAGCTCTCCTAGGGGGAGCGGGAGAGGGCGAGGAGGGACGGAGGGGCAGAGGGGCAGCGCCTGCTGGTCCCGGGCCTGCTTCAGGCTCCTGGCTGCAGCAGCTTCGGCTTCAGTCCCAGGGTGGAGCCCTGGGCCAGGAAGGAGACCACTCGCCTCGGGAAGTCCCTGGCACAGGTCAGGGGCGCCTTGCCCCTCGGGGAATGATGTCCCAAAATCCATTAATCCCTAGCAGGCTCTGAGCCTGTGCCCCCACCCTGCCTGCCACTGTTGGGGCCACTAAACCTCCATATTGTGTGGCAGATTAATTTGGAAATTGAGTTGCAGCTGAATGCGTTGATTGCGACTTTCAAAGTTCACTGATGTTTAATTAGAACCATCTTGAGACTAAACCTAAATTATTCTGACCGAATAATTAAAGAGAATAAAGGTTAGATTTGTGTTTCTGGGTAAGTCTGTGTTGCATTCAATATCTCCAAAACATGAATTCCATTAACCTTTCATGAACTCACATTAAATTGCTTTTAATTAATTGTCATTCTAATTAAAGTAGAATAACACCAAGGAGCCGTTGTTTATGCTTGGTGGCTGTTCTCTGTTCTGCGGAACAATGTCCTCCGTCCTCTTGAAGCCACTGCTCGGTGAATTGATTTTCTGGCTTGTCTGTCCCCCTTGTGGGGACCCGTTCATGGACCCTTGGAGAGAACCAGTTGGAGAAGTGGGCTCGGTGCTGGCGGAGCTGGAGGAGGAGGCTGCGCGAGGTGCCCCAGCCACGGAGATAAGGAACGCTTGGGCAGCCCCCTGGGGAGGCTCTGGGGTGCTGAGGTGAGCAGGGTGGGATTTTGAGGACCTCTCTGAAGTCGGGAGGGGAGGATGACCTCGCCCTGAGCCTCTGTGCCTGGCTGTGGCTGCCCTTGTTCCTGCTGGGGACGGATCTGGGTCCTCACCCGGCCTGTCTGCACGCAGTCCCTGTGTCCAGTGGCTACATCAGGAGGGGCAGGAGAGGGACTGTATGAAGCACTGAGTCCTTGTTGCAGGACTTCCAGTTCCTGGTCGTTGATCACAGTTTTTCCATTTCTTTTCCTGATCTATTATGAATTATCTATTATGTGACAAGTCACAACCAAGAGAGAATCTGTAGGATTCCGCAGGTGGGATTTTGGGCTCCAGAACCCGAGGCCAGAGGTGAGGTCCGCTTCCTTTGCGCGTAGATCTGGGAAAGGGCAGAGTCACTGACCATCTTGAGAATGTGTTGTGGGGACATCTGCTGGTCTTTTTGGTGCCCCAGCCTTAAAGGAACCTCAGTGTAAATCTAGAATCAAGGAAGTTGGGGACAGAAACTGGGCGGCCTGAGTGTACTGAGAAGACAGCCCTGCCTCCACCTGTGCCACCAGGGGACCCGGCTGCTTCTCAGCTGTGTTTTGGCGCTCCTACCTTTCCTGATTCCTCAGTTCCCTGGCTCTCTCTGGCTCCACATATTTTCTGTGCTCCCCAGTGCCCCGTGTGCCTTTTCCTGCAGGGCTTTTCCCTGAGCAGAGCTGGGTTTACCCGAGGATATGCTCCCTTCCCCCATCAGCCTGGGGCTGCGTCTCCTCTTCACCCTCAGCAACTTTTGTGTGTAGACTGTTCTCCCTGCAGTCTCTGTGCACTGAGGAAGTTGGCTCCCTGGCCTGCAGGGCTCATGGGGTGATGAGCACAACTGGGGTGCGCCAGAGCTGCCCAGGGGCGAGGCTGCACTGGGTAGGTGAGGGGTAGATGGCAGGGCACTTGCCCAGCGGCACTGTTGCAGTGGCGTATGGCCCCACTCAATGGGGCAGCCCGTCAGCCTGAGGGAAGAGCGCACTCCGAGTCTTGGGTGTCCTGGGGATGGGTCGGGAGGAGAGAAGACAGGTAGGCCCTGGGCCTGAAGAAGGGGTCAAGGACGGAGGCTCAGGCCTGCTCCTGAACAACCTCCCAGGGACCTCGCCAAAGAGCTGGGAGCCTGGTTTGGTGGGCAGCGAGTTCATGTGCCTAGGGCAGCCCCCGATCCCGGGTTCTCCTGGTCTCCCCGAAGCCACAGTGCCAGTGAGGAGGACAGATTGGTGAGCGAGTCGGGGAGGGTTGTAAGGGCCGAGGGCCTGGCTGCGATGGGGGTGAGCACAGGAAGCAGGCGGTGGATCCCAGGGACGCAGCCAAGGCTGGGTGGATGGGGGCTGACAATCGCCGTGTGTGTGGAGTGCTCAGGTGAACTCACGCTGACTTGCTGGGGAGTGGGGGTCACAAGGTGGGTCGTTGAGTCCTCTAGGCCGCGGTGTGGCGCTAAGGCCCAGCCTGACTGGGGGTCGGCTCCGTGTTCAGGGCCAGGCGTCTCCCGTGTGGAGTCGGGGTGCAGAATGGGGTGATGGTGATACTCAGGGCAGGGGCAAGAAGAGCCTGTGATGGCTCGTGGGAGCAGCAGGCCCTAAAGAGTAAGACTGTGCTGCTACCCGCGTGACGCTGGAAGTCATCTGTGAGGGGAGAGGTGAGAGGGGCTCACCGGGCAAGGAAGGAGGGACAGAAGGCCCTTTGGGGGTGCTGGGAACACTGCTTGTCCCCTCTGGGGGCCTTCCGTAGGTGTATTCCCCTTAAGATAAAAAAATGTACTGCAACAGGGGAGCCTTCTTAGGAGTCACACCTTAAAGGCTTAGGGAAGCAGGGAGCCTAGAGGCTTGCGGTGCCAGGAGAGGGGCAGGGTTTTTGGGGGGCTGGGGGCCAGCGTGGCCCATAGGTCGCGGCAGTGGGGCCGCCCTGACAGTCTCCCCCGCTGTGCTCTCCACTAGCTGTGTCCCTTGTGTGGGCAAGTGGGTAGCCCAGAACAGCCCCCAGCACTGCTCGAGGACATGGAGGCGTGGGGACGCTGAGTCCTCAGGGCCGGCACAGGCCGGGCAAAGCCCCCTGCTTCCCGTGGCTCCTAGCACTGCCAATGGCCACATCTGTGGTTTCCTGAATGGCTTCTCAGACAAATCCCTATGTTTAAATTTGGTAATGTTTAATAAAAAACGTAATGAACTACTATGACTTAATTAAAAAAAAAACTTTCTATTTTAGTGTGAGAGTTCCCCATAGAAACCACTTCGGCTCCGGCGGCTGTGAATGGCGGCTTTATTAATGGAGCCACGGCAGGCTCCCCTTCTCCGCCTTCCAGGGCCAGCCTGTGGGGCCCCCGCCAGGACCTAGAGAGGACAGACAGCCTTCCCTGCTCTGCGTGCAGGGACAGCTAGTCTCGTTTCCTCGTGCTCCGTGAAGACAGGGCCGCAGGACTGGGTGACACTCACGAGTGTCTCCCCGTGGGGTTGATGCTCTGGGAGGGTAAGGCCTTCCGCTCTTCTTTGTAGTTTGGGACTAGGGAGATGGCGCCTTGGGGCCGCCGAGCTGACCCAGCTGTGGCTCCACCCACTGTGGGAAATGTTTGCAAGATCGTCAAGTGATTACCATGTTCCGGCTGTTCACAGGGACCTTTCGCAGCCTGCAGTCATGTGTCACTTACTGTTGGGGACACGTCCTGAGAGATGTGTCATCAGGTAGTTTCATTCTGTGAACGACACAGAGCTACATCGTCACCAGCATAATCAGTAAGGGGCCACAGGCACAGCAAGGCTGCAGTCAGGTGTCTGCCGCCAGACTCCTCCTCTTCCCCCAGAGCATGGCTGCCTGTGAGGGCGGATGGAGGTCACACCAAGGCTCCAGCGTCCTGTGAGGGCTCAAGCCCTAACCAGGGCATTCTTGGCTCAGCTCAGACTAAACTCATCTTCTAAATGGAACAGGCAACGCCTGGCAGACTTTCTTGCTAGTGATCCCGGAGGGGCAGGGCTGGTGCCCTCGTGGGGGCAGTGGTCTGCCCTCCACACTGCTGCTGCCTTGCAAGGCCATGCTAGAGTGGCATTTTTGCTTTTCCTTCATCCGATTCCGAGTAAGAGAAGGCGTCCAGGCCCCCGAAGGGATGGCAGGCTGGGTGGCCAGGGGAGATGTTTCCAAAGAGGAGGGCGGAGGTCCCAGCAAGGCACCAGCCAGAAGCAACTATGGTAGGCGGGGAGGTGCAGAATGCCTCGCCTCAGCGGGCCGCGGGGAAAACACCCCAAGGAGAGTGGGCAGTGCTATTGCTGTGAACAGGGTGACATCCCTAATCTGAAAATCTGAAATCAGAAAACTTGTGGCATGACAAGATGATGGCACGGTGAAGAATTCTATAGCTGCCCAGGTCAGTGCAGACGCACTGAAACTAATGTATGCGACTACCTCCAGGTGTGTGTCAGGGACAGTGTAACACGTGATGTTCCTGTTCCCACTCAGGTCCCACCCCCAAGATGCCTTGTTATGTTCCAAAATCTGAAAAATATCTGAAATTTGAAAAACTTTTGGTCCTGAGGATTTTGGATAAGGAATGCTCAACCTGTACCAATCACCTAATTGTTAAAGATGAACTGGGAGTGTGCTCAGATTGTCGCTTGTCCTTCTCCCAGGTGCCAGGCTTTCAGCCCTCATCCTGACGTCCCCCCCGACCCCTTTCTGGGCCTGGTTTGAGATCCTCTCCAGTCACCAGACAGCAGGTGAGGCTAGAAGAGCTGCAGATACGACCCAGATGCTCGTGTTCTCTTGACCTAAGCGGTTCAAATGCACAGGGTCAGAAACGGCATAAAAAGGCTTTGTTGTACAAAGGCCCCTTTTCTCTTCCATGTTCCCGTCAACAAAGGGAAAGCTGCATCATTACTATTTTTACATTTTAAAATGATGATAGACTCATAGGAAGCTTTTAAAATTAAGAATCCTACAAATTTTTCCCTTGCTGTTGTAGCCAACAACCATGTGTCACCGCAGTGGTGACATGTTAGAGTGACTTAAATCAATACCAGGATATTGACTTTAGCACAGTATAGTTTGAATCGAGACTGTAAATCTTACCCAGTTTTCATCAGTTCTGTATGCATTCATCTGCACGTGTGCAGTTCCGTGACATTTAATTCTATGCATCGCCCTCAGAAGGCAGATTGTTCAGTCCACAGAGGAGCCCGAGTACTACCCCTCTACAGCCGCATTTCTCCTCCTCATTCCTGTCCCCTGGAGACTGCTGAGCTGATCTGTCTCTACACTTTAGTCATTTCAAAAATGGCATACAAGTGGAAATTTATAATTTGAGATTTTTTTCACTATGCATAATGCCCTTGAAAGTTATCCAAGTTTGGAAGTGGCAGCAGTATGTTCCTATCTGCTAAGCAGTAGTCCACTGGATGGAAAAAATAATATGTACAGTATATATACCGTAGAATTTTTTTTTTTTTTTTTTTTGTGGTACTGGGGGTTGAACCCAGGGGCTTCACACTGAGCTACATCCCCAGGCCTTTTTATTATTTTTTACTTTGAGATAAACTCTCACTATGTTGCTAAGTTGCCCAGCCTGATCCTTCTGCCTGACTCTTCCACAGTGCTGGGATCACAGGCACACACAATGTCCAGCTATTAATCTTTTTGTTTTGTTTTTTGAGATATGGTCTCTGTAGTTCAGGCTGGCCTGAACTCAAAGTAACCCTTCTGCCTCAGCCTCTCAAGTTCTGGGGTTAAGGCATGCAACCAGCTATTATTTTATTTTTTAAATATCAAAAATGAAACTTTGAGTCTGAGACAGAATGGCAAGTTTGAGCCCAGGCTGGGCCACTTAGTGAGACCCTGTCTCAAAAAAAAGGGTGAGGAGGTAACTCAGTGGTAGAGTACTTGCCTAGAATGCACGAGACCAAGTTCAATCCAAAATACTGCAAACGGGGGAAAACAAACAACGTAATGACATATCAATTCTAGAATTTAACAAGATAGGTTTCAACAGATGTCCAACCCAGATTCTTTAGTAGAAATAATTTACTTTCCACATTTCAAATTGGATATTATAGCGTTTGACTTTGTCATATACCAATTCTCAAATATAGAAGCCTTGATTTTTATAAGTTTTTAGATTACATGCCCCATAGAGGTCAGGGGCTGCACCTTTTTTCAGTAGATTCCTGCTGAGCCTCGCACAGTTCCTTGCACCGGGCAGGTTGGCTGTTATGGTGCTGAGGGTTGAATGCAGAGCTTGCTAAGCACATGCTTGCCCATGAGCTGCAGCCCCAGCCCAAATGAGGGCCTTCCGTGTCCTTGATCCCAGAGATTTCCCAGAAGGCAAACTGGCTGCCACACTACAGGAGATGGCAGCACAATCCATTTCTCTTGTAGAGAAACTGAGGCTGATAGAAGAGAAGCTGTTTCATTTTGATATCCAACTTAGTTGATTAAACCGAGCTATACTGTTGACCAGGGGAGACAATGCCAGCTCCGCACCAGGGGAGCACATCACCCCAATCCAGTGTGGCTTACATTTGTATCACTGCTCAGGTGCTGTAGGGTGATTCTTTGCAGAGGGTCGCTCCAGACTCCAGTGACCTTTCCCAGGATCTGCCCTGGCTCTGTGGCTATTTGGTCAAGAATTAAATGGGACGACCAGGTCTGAGGACTCTGATGGTATTGTTTCTGCTCCCCAAGGCCATTTCTTATGGCACCCACTGTTTTTTGTTCCTTTAGTGTAACCTTATCAAAGTACACATTGTCAGGAGTTGAAATTGGCCTCTGAACAGATTCTGCTTAATCCTGCTGAGGAATTTAGTCATTGGCACCAGCAGTCATCCATATTCATCTCGGTTGGAGGATGACTCCCGAGGAAAGCCTCTTTTCAGGACTGCATGATTACACTGCAGAAAGGAAGAGAAAAGCTTGAAGCCCTGTGGCTGTGCATGGGGCTGGCATGACCCCAGGCAGCTCGTGGGAAGTGTGGGTGGGGGAATGAGGACCAAGTGTGAAGAGTACTTAGCTAATGATGCAGCAGGTGCTGTGCTCAACTCGGTGACATGGAAATCATCCAAAGCCTGCAAAATGAGAGTGCAGTGTCTCCCCCCAAATAGGTTTAAATTGAACAGCTGGGACTAAAGCCACCTGCATTGGCCTGTGGTCAAAGACAGCAGCAAAATGCAGGCAGCTGTTGGCAGCAGGTGCCATGCAGTGCTGCGCCTGGCAGTTGCCCTGCTCCCCACCCTGGCTGTGGAGATAGCAGAGCAGACTCTGTTTGTGAGGCCCCTGTAACTGTGCAACACTGTGCAGGTCCTTTCCAAAGCCTGATCACTCTACTTATGTTAGTCTTCAAGCATTTCTACCAGAAATTTCACCCAGTTCATGGCTTCTTAAGGAATCACCATTATTTTCCAGTGCATCATTGTACCTGGGCTTCCAGGGCAGGAGTGCAGGGCTTCAAATCGTGGCCCAGCCATTTGCTATGAATCTAGGCCAGTTACTTCTTTCCCCATCTATAAAATGGCAGTAATGGAATTTAGGTCCTCAAAAGGCCTGACTGAGTACTTAAGCATGGCACTGTTGGCAGTACCGCTGAGTGGCATCCAGCTGCATGGCTGTGTCAGATAATAACCACCGAATACCTAGGTTTCACTTCAGCCCACTCTTCATGTTTTTATCCTTTGAGACACAGATGTGGAACCACGTTTTTCTGCCAAATATCTGAATTGGTAAAATTCTTATGGACCTCACTCATGAAGGGACAGAAATGAGACAGATGGGCATTTCCAGAGGAGACAGTGAAACTCTTCTGTCCATTTGGGATAATTTGCCCTTCGTGCTGTCCTGGCTGGGAAGTTCTCTGTTTTAGTTTTTAAGGCTACAAGGCTCAGTTACTGAGGGTAGATCAGAAATCAAGGTTCCCTTTGGAAAAAGCATGCCTGTGAACACAAGCTGACTCACATGCCAAGCCCAGAGCTGTTCCTGCACAAAGGGCTGCTTCTATTTATTTTTTGGTATTTGTGAGACACGGTTTCACTATGTAGTTCAGCCTGGCCTTGAATTCACTTTGTGGCCCAGGCTGGCCTCAAACTTGCAGCAATTCTCCTGCCTTAGCCTCCTGAGTGTTGGGATTAGAGGTGTGTGCACACCTGGCTTGCTTCTGTTTTTAATTTTTGAAAAACCACCGGCACTTTTTCATCCTTGAAGACACCTGGAAGGAGCACTGGCTTTACAATTCCTGGATAAGGCCCGAGAGTTAGGCTGACTTAAATTTTGGTGAATTTCTACTTGTTTTCTTTTCTTGGCAGTCTCATTAAGCTGTCCATGTTGGCGCCAATGCTCCTCCCATTTCGGCCTCCTGAGTAGCTGGGATTATAGGCGTCCGCTGCCATGCCTGGCTGCTGCTCCTTTCATTTGAGACAAGGTCTTGCTGTGTAGTCTAGGCTGGCCTCAAACTGTGACCTTCCTGCCTCAGTCTCGTGTCTTGAGATTACAGGTATGTGTCACCAGGCCCAGGTGCTTCCTATTTTTAGTGTCTCTGTCCTAGGCTAGTGGAAGTGGAGCAAGCTTTGAAGTTATGAAGCACAAGCCCTATGTGGCTGTTAACCAGGTAAATGCACTAGCGGGTCACTCGGTCCCCACCTCGTTTCCTCAGCTACAGGGCAGCCTCCTGCTCCAACACTGAGCCTGTGGGAGACCTGGCCTTGTGTAGAGTGCCCTCTGCAATGACAGCTGTTTGGATCCACATCCTACTCTGTAATTCAGCTTTTCTCCTTGCTCCTAAAACATGTTCTCATCCTTATTCCATTTCACATTCAGCTTTTAAAATGAGAACCCAGTTCCTTCTAGAACTTTAACATGACACTGATGTGTTCAAACTTAAGTTTGTCATATATCCCCCTAGACACGTTCATCTTCTGGATTTCCTTATTTTGTAAGGAAACCTCCCCCCCCAACCAAAAAATTGTTCAGTCAGTGAGTTTGTTCTGAGCCTATCAGCCATTCTGTCTCTGAACCAGTGAAAAAGGAATTCCAACCCCAGGTGGTCGCCTGGGTTAGTCTGTATGAATGGCTGGGAAGAGTCATTAAAAGTTGAGTAATGCAATCATTTTCATGACTGTAAAACTGGAAAATGTTTGGAATATTCTCAACATATTTCACAGAAAATCAGCAGTCACTTTATGGTTATTGTATCGAGGACCTGTGCCACCAAGCACAGAGAACATAAAGGACAAAACGGGCGACCACGGTCTCCTGAGTTCAGGTTCTTCACAAAAGTCAGCATGGGGAGGTGGTGGTTAGGCAGGTAACCAGCATCATCAGGATTATCCAGTGTTAAACATGAGACAGTGTAGATGTGAAGTAAATTAAACTAAGTGATTCTCCTATTAAATGAGGACATAAATAAGTAATTTCCTCTAATGTTATGAGATGGAGTTGGTTACTACCAGAATGATCTTATCCACAGCAGCACTCAATTGACAAATGTTTTCTTGTGAAATGCCATGTCTTCTGATAACTGAATAGTTAGGGAAATTAGCAGTATAAATTAAGAATTAAGACATTTAAAGAGACAAAATATTTTGATTATTTTATTTTTTAATCTTCAAAATTTTCTGCCATGACACAGGAATGCATGATAGAAATGGCTCAACATCTTCACATGAAACACTTGGATTCATTTTCATTCACAAGTTTTCCTAAAAACATCTATAATTTCATAATCCCACCCACTTCCAACCATTATCACAGATTTAACTGACCATTAAACAGTAGTTGCCAGCATTAGATAGCTGGAACGCTTTCTGCGTATTAGTAGTGCCTTTGGAAACTACCACCCAAGAGTATCGCGATGATAAATCTCATGTACATGGCAATCCCAAAGGTGACTGATGTCCTCAAACTCCCTGCTTATAATGGAGAGCTGTATCCTCTAGTACTTAAAAGAATACACTTTCTCCTCCTAGATTCGCTTGTTCATGTAGTATCTGGCTTGCAGGGAGCAGCACATGCTGACCCAATGGTTTCAGCATTGCCGCTGACAGGTGGCTGTGTATGCCTGATCTTCACTGGTGCTCTCTGCTAACTATATACAGGACATACTGAAAAAAGTCAGGTTGCTTGGAATCTATCTTCTTTTGAAGAGAACTACTTTGAGGTTTTTTAAAAAAGTTGTAAACAAAAGGAAAGAGATATACACAGACATATACCTATACACATAGCTCTACACTGAGTATCTTCGATGTGGCACGTCTTCTTATCTAGAGATGCACACGAACACAGAGGGTCTCCACGTGCCCCTTCACACACACACACCCTTCCATACAATGTGTGACTATAAATGTTGCAAGTGTCCTTGGGAGCTCACTGTAGTTTCCATATACCAAATGATGATGAAATACCTGATACGCATTACTCCTGAGAAGATACTAGAAGGGAATGACAGTTCTGATGCACTTTGGAATGGCACAGTCACGTAAACTCTTGCATACTTAAGACTTCTGAACTTACCCAAAGTTTCTAAACATGATCAAACTAAAAAAAAAAAAAAAAAAAAAAAAAAAAAAAAAAAAAAAAAAAAAAAAAAAAAAAAAAAAAAAAAAAAAAAAAAAAACTTTCCAATGCAGAAAAATACATGCATTGCCCCAAATAGAAGATAGCCATATTAAATCTGCAAGGCTGGTAGCAACTTCATCAGAAAAAAAAAACCACATATAGTAAATCTGTGAAGTATGCAGTTTATAAAAAAATTACTGTGACTGTTATTCACACTTCTGTTAAAAAGAATTTGCAATTTCTGACTTATCCCTCAACATAATTTGTAAGAAAATTACAATTAAACAAATGGATTTCAAGCACCAATGCAATCACTTAAACTTGCTGTGTTTATATTTCTCCTGTTGAGGGAACAAAAAATGAAGGAGGCTAAGCTAAAATTAGCCAGGTGATTATTACAGCTTAGTTTTAAAGGCATGTGGTTTTTTTTCTTCCATTCACTTGAATGCCAAACATTACAAAATGTTTAAGCCAGTAAAGGACTCCTTGGAGGAATCCAACATTTCTGAGTATCAATCGTTTAATATACATTAAAAGCTCTTCAACAAACCAATGCTTAGTTCTAAGATAAAATAGATTTGCACACCAGAAATTGACTGTTCCTTGTTTTAACTTAGAAAAGGCAGCACCTATATAGTAGACTAACAAGCACATCTGGACATCTACTGGTAGTGTAAAAAAGTCATTATTATTCAAGAAGGCAACACCATTGCACTGGGCAATACTGAAGTTTTTCTTAATTAAGAAATTTCCATTAGACTTTGGTGGGAAGACATTGCATAAGAGCACATCCCTGCTCCAGGTTCTTTTCCTGCATCAGGGAAAAGTGGCGTCTAGGCCAGCAGATGAGTAACAGTGTATGTGATGCCTCTGGTTGTTCCTGAAGAAAACGCGTTCAGATAACAAGGGGGTTTATTTCACAACCAATACAACTGCTGCTTTTGTTTCCAGTATTTACACCATCCCACTTACATGCACAGTGATTTCCAAGACAATTAATGTTTCAGTCTTTCACTGTTAAGTTTTCAACATACACCAAACTGAATCTTTAGGTTGGCTGCATCTGAAAGGCTGAAGGATACTGAAGGAAGGAGATCACATGGAAAACAAAATCTCCATCCCCAGCGATGCTTCACCACTGGCTGACCCGTTATCTGAACTTCACCGTGGAACCCCATGCCGCTGAAGAAGAAGAGCTGTGCTAAAGCTAGGGCCTTAGGGCAGCAGGGAGGCCTCCTGCTGGTCCTCCCTCTGCTCCTCGCCCGCCTCACTGGCCAGCCCCTCATTGGCAGGCTCCCCGACCTCTTCACTTCCACCTTCACTCTGCTCCTCGCTGTGGTCTTCATTTGGTGCCACAGTCTGCTCCAGGCTGTTTTCCAGGAGTGTGGGAGAACTGCTTATTCTACTGTCTTCTTCAGCTGTCTCATTTAAGGACTGGGAAGGGGCTGGTGTGTAAGTGTCAGACTGGATGACGCCTTCGACGGAAGAGGTGAGGGCTTTTGTTGAAGTAGTATCTGCTAAAATCTCATTCTGAGGCAAGGATAACTTTTCCACAAGTTTCCACTGAATGATGCTCATGTCTTTTCCACCAGTTGAAATCAGGTGACTGTCATTATGAGTAAAACTGACATTGGTGACATGGCTACTGTGGGCACTGTACTTGTGACTGGGAGCCTGCATGAAATAAATGAGGCAGACAAAAAAATTAAACCCAGTCCATATATGCCTGCTTACAGCAATGGGGATCAATAGGAAAGGCAGGTAACTCAGCTTGTAGAACAGGTAACTCAAAGCCCCAAGTTGTCAAATCTAAGGAATAAAGCTAGTAGTAATTCTCTTTTAATCCCCCTTTATTGTATAAAAGGACACAACAGCTAGGTATGGTAATCCATGCCTGTGATCCCAGCACTTTGAGAGGCTGAGGCAAGAGGACCACAAATCTGAGCTCAGTCTGGGCAACTCAGTGAAACTGTCTGAAAAATTAAGAAGAATTGGGGATGTAGCTCAGTGCAAAGGCCTTAGGTTCAATCCCTAGACAGGCAGGTGGTGGTGGGGGCTGGAGATAACTGAACAGCTGTACTTTCACATTATATGTTTTTTTTTTTTTTAAAATAAAAACACCACATATGATGTCTGCCTCTCTTGGATGTTGGTAATATACTTGCTAGGGACTAAGCTACTCTTAAGATGACAAGAGGAGCATTTACTAGGTTGGCAGGATTCTAAGGGGACTTAGGAAACAGAATTAAGGAATAAAACATCAGTTGCCAATTCTCCAGCTGTCCTCTCCTTTGCCTTAACAAGGAAGGAGAAGGCAAGCAGTGTCTGCCAGGATGCAAGCAGATGACCCTATTGTTCCCCTGGACAGCATGGTGTCACAGGGAGGATTACTAATTCCACAAACATTTTCTTGCCAGTGACACAAAATTATTCCCAAACAAAAGGCCTCACCAACACTGCTTTTTTTTTTTTCTTGCGGCACCAGGGATCGAACTCATAGCCTCATGCCTGTCAGACAGGTGCTTAAGCCACTGAGCCAAACTCCTGGTCTTAGTTTTTTTTTTTTTTTGCGGCACCGGGGATCGAACTCACAACCTCGCACCTGCCAGGTCAGGCGCTTAAGCCGCTGAGCCAAACTCCCAGCCCTAGTTTTTTGAGGCAGGGTCGCACTACTATGTAGCTCAGGCTGGCCTCGCGCTCACGTTGTAGCCCAAGCCGGCCTCGAACTCACAACGCTTCTCCTACCTCAGCCTCCCGAGGGCTGGGATTAAAGGCGTGCTCCACCACGCCCGGCTCCGGCCTTAGTTTTTTTGAGGCAGGGTCGCACTATGTAGCTCGGGCCTTGCGCTCGCTCGCGTTGTAGCCCAAGGCGGCCTCGAACTCACAAGGCTCCGCCTACCTCAGCCTCCTGAGTGCTGGGATTAAAGGGAGTGCGCCACCACGCCCCGCTCAACACTGCTTTCCATTAAATTCACTTTACCTTCGCTTTGGAGCAGGGATACTGAAACAGATGGACTTTACAAAAGTCATCAGCAACGGCGATCACCCTTCTGTTGTGGGATCGCACCAGTGCATTGATGTCTGTCCCATCGGATCCTTCTGGCCAGACACCTTTGATATGGAAATGCAGGGTGTAAAAAAGCCTAAAACATAACTGTGACACTATGTATGTTAAACCCAAATAGTCTCAAGGTGGAAAACTTAGACTCAATAGTACTCAGTACTAACCAGTAGGTGGTGCTAATTAATTAATTGCAGCTTGATTCATCTCAACAATAAATGCTTTTAAAATTTTTCTCATTAGAGATAAGGTTTTCAGTTGCTTGTAGAGCAAGGTGCAAAATCAGAGCTACAGCACCAAGTTTTCCAGGTTCCTTTTCAAGCAGGTCCCTTCAAGAAAACCCCAGAGACCTTTCTTATGGTAATGAACAGGCCACCCACTGGTCTAGCATGCTATCCCACAGAATTTTCCTGGAAATATTATTCACATCAAAGGTAAGACATACCAAATGTAATTACTCTGAATCCTTATGAGACAGGCACTGGTGATCATGGTCAACATAATTAGCATAAACTTGTTATTAGGCTAGATTAAAACTATGGAACATGTAAGGGTTGAGATACTCTTTCCTGTGGCTGAATGATACTCTAGAGAATATGTTTTTGGAAATTTGTTAAAAATAAGTCAAAACACTTTTCAAATTGGTATTTCATAACAAGTAAAAAAACCAAAATACTGCCTCTTTAAAATAATCAGGGAAGTTACCACTTGAGTCTCACCCAGAATAATGAAAACTGTTTACGGACAAGTCAGGATTTTATTTTCAATTTCTTCCTAATCTATTTTCCATTCTGACAGCACTTGTATTTAGATAAATGATACATACTGGGCTGATTTTCTAACACATTGTATAAAAATATGTTCGGATCTATGATCAGAGAGTTGAGACATATTCTTAAAGCAAAAGACAATATTTTTGTTATTTGCTTTGGGTACTGGTCCCACATCCATATCTAGTATTTTAACTACTGAGTATAACATCTATTTTTAATTCTTTACAAAAGGGTTTGCTATTTTAACTTTTTTATTTATCTTCAGAGCCTTTCAGGAAGATATTTAAAGATGCAGAAAGGCTAAGAAAAAACTGTCATAGAAGACAGATTTCTAGAATGTCCAAAACATCAGATTAGGAATAATCTCCAAATTTTCTTTAAATAATGTCTACTAAAAATTCCCTTATAGACTGATACATAACACTGGGATGCAGCATTCATACGCAAAAACAGTAATGCATGCTGACAAGCAGGAGTAATTGAACCCTTCACATACCACTGCTGGGAATGTAAATGGTGTAGCCACTATGGAAAACAGTTTGCCAGTTCCCCAACAGGTAAAACGTAGTTACCATTTGACCTAGCAATTCTGCTCCTCAGAGTAAACTCAAGAGATGAAAATATGTACAAAAAACCTCATACATGATTGTGCACAGCAGCATTATTTATAATAGCTGAAAAGTAGAAACAACCTAAGGGATTACCCAAAAAATGAATGGATTAACAAAATACAGTATGTATCTATACAAAGTATTCTTTCTATTCAGCCACAGATGAAGTACTGATATGTGCTCACTGTAATTATTATGGTAAATGAAAGAAAACTGTCTCGATGGATCACATATTGTATGTTTTTATTCATATGAATTATTCAGAATAGGAAAATCAACTGAGAAAGAGTTTCTGTGGCTGAGTAGAAGGGAGATGGTAAAAATGTATCTTGCAGGTATAGGATTTCATTTCAGTGTGATGAAATATTCTAAAATTAGATGACAAAGATAATTTCACAAGTTTAAATACACAAAAATCACTGAGCTGTACAATAAATGTAAGTTGTACTGTATGTCAATGAGATCTCAATAAAGCTATTTTTTTTTTTAATGGCTTTACCCATTTAAAAGCATCAATCTTCACTTGCAGGAAAAAAAATAGGAATATAATTTACACCACTATGTAAATTCCTTTCAACTGTTTTTCATGTTTATTGGGTACCAGTAGTGCTGGGTTTTGCAGAGAACAAATCCCATATTGGTTCAATCTTATTATTTATTTATTTATTTTTTGTGGCACCGGGGATTGAACTCACAACCTCACACCTGTCAGACAGGCGCTTAAGCCACTAAGCCAAACTCCCGGCCCTAGCTTTTTGAGGCAGGGTCACACTATGTAGCTCAGGCCAGCCTTGCACTCGCGTTGTAGTCCAAGCCGGCCTCAAAGCCACAACACTCCTCCTACCTCAGCCTCCCGAGTGCTGGGGTTAAAGGCGTGCGCTACCTTGCCTGGCTTGGTTCAATCTTAATACATCTAATTTTTCTGACTGACATTAATAGGGATAACATTAAATATTTTTCATTTATAGATTTAAGCAAGTAAACTTATGACATATGAAAACCTAACAGTTTCTTTTCATCAGGGGTCATGTTCTTACCAAAGACTTGAAAGCCTAGCACACAGGTGTATGTTGTCCAATCAATGTCCTTACAATCCGATCGATTTCTGATTAGTTTGCAGCCGTTTTCAATGTCCCCTTTAAATTTAGAAACAGGAAGTATAACCATATGCTGTGTACAAATGTATCTGAAAGTGCATCTTGATTCAAACTAGCTACATTTACTTGTATTTATAATCCATACACTGAAAAATATTAAGACACATTTAAAAAGGAAAAGAAAGCGTTTATTAACAGATTTTCTAGAACTATAAATTGTTTTCCATGGAAGTTTTTTTCTCTAAAAAGAGTAAGTGCCTATCCATTTTTTTCCTGTGCTTCCAGGGAAAGCTGTTAAATGAAAAACCACTCAGAGCAGCATCAATCTCACTGAGTAATTTCTTATTACTACATGTGCCTTCAGTTCTACACCGTTAAATAAACTCATTACTTTCTTGGAAAAGTGAACCACATTTGAGATTCTCATTATTCAGCTCAGAGTAACAGATGCTTTAAAGCCAGCATTCACTCTCTGCATAATTCAAATTCCACATAGCCTGATCATTAGCACCACTGGCAGACACATCTGAGCTGACATATGATCATTCATACTTACAGTACAATATCTCATAGTCTCCTGAATTAGACATTATATGCTTGTTGTCTGGGGACCAGTCAAGGTGTGTGATGTAGCTGGAATGTCCCTACAGAAAAACAGATCAACTATTAGAAAGCTTTTAGAGTTATGAATGATAACTAGTTTATTAGCCAATATTGGTTGCTAGTACTCATTCCTAAAGTCAGGATTTCCACAGTACAAAGCAGGCTCTGCTTATGAACGAGGTCCGTAACAGGCTCTCAGTGCTTCTTCATTGTCTTGTTGGAAGCCAAAGATGCAGGGCTGGACTGGAATTCAGGAGATCTCACCACAATAGAAATGGGAAGCACCCAGAACCTAGGAGAATCTTCCTGGTCTCTACCTAAATACCAGAAACCAGTGCTTACTACTTCTGCTAGAGAATTCCAAGACAGTCTCTTAATTTGTATTGTGAAGGACAGTGCGACAGATACCAGATTCTCAGTCACGGTTATCTCCGCTACACTCCATGTTTGAGAATGAAGTACCAGTTACAAATTAGGCACAATTCTCTTGGGCTGAGTGCTGGGTGTGACACCCACATGTAGTCAGAATGGGAGTCTCCTAAAAAATCCTTTCTCCAAAGAATCTTCCATGGGGAAAACACCCAACTCTACACTCCTTTCTTCTGATCCAATATTGTCATCTGATTCCTCAAAACTTTCCTTAAACAGGAAAACTGATCTTTAGCTGCTTAGGTTTTTACCACTGTTTGTAGTAAAAAAAACTAAATGCTGAATCTTGCTGGCTTTCATGTAAGCATCTGAGTTTCCAATAAACTATATCAGATAAATTACCAAGATTTTATGATTTCTCAAAGATAATAGACTCAAATTCACTGACTTCTTACAGTCTACTTTTGTACTTTCTGCTCACGTTTTATTTTTTCAAGTTAATAAATTCAGTGTACATCAGGTACAATTTCTAATTATTCCTGCATCCTGAAGGCTTAATGATACAGTTCAAGGTCTTTCTGGACCTATGATCTCCATGACACTGGTACATAGCAAATACATGTCCCTATGTTTAAGTGAATTTAAATTATGTGAACTTGAGAATTGTGAAGTTTTTTGAAATCATTAGGTCATATAATAGAAAAGATGTTGGGGATCACTTGCTAGGTACACAAAGGACCTATCAATGTCAGATGAAATCAATTTTTAAAGTAGCAGAAGAATGAGGTTTACTCAGTGCTTTATACAGCATATACAAGTCTGATGCAGGCTCTCATGTCTGAGGAAGCCATGTTTTTAAAATAAAAAACTTGCTACATGAATGGAGGAATTAACTGGATAGATAATGGCAACATATATTCCAAAAAGTAGTCATCCTGATGCAGAAGTATTTAAAAATATTACCTGTACCTTTGTGAAATTCCTTTAGTAACATTACTTAGAAGGGCATCACAAGCACTACATGTACACATAAATTTCTTCTAGCTCACATCAGTGTGGGCAAAGAATGTTCTCAGTAGGTAAATTATTGTCAAGTATCTCTCAAAAAAGTCCCAAGTAGGAAAATCCCTCAAATTTAGTAAAGACCTATCTTATGAAAGTTTTCATTTCACAGTGGAAAACAAGGATTAATTTTTCACCAATATTGATCCCCAGGCCTTTTAAAGTTTTTAATTTTTTTGTTTCTAGAGATAGGATTTTGTTATGTAGTTTATGCTAGCCTTCAACTTGAGGTGCTTCTCCTGCCTCAGTTTCCTAAGTGCTGGGATTTGATAGGCATGTAGTACCATGTCTGGCTTCCTTTTTAAATTAAAGATAGGGTCTTATTAAATTGCCCAGGCTGAACTCGAAATTACAGTCCTTCTGCCACGGCCTCCCAGAGTAAGCACATTTAATCTTATAAACAGAAAGTTGTGGCTAGTAATTATTATATTAAGTAATACAGGTAGAGAAGAGCCCATTCTTTCTCTAATTTGAAATATCCTTTTTATTAGTTAGTAAATTTCCAAAAAACAGAGGTCTGTGGACTTTCTTTTCTGGTTCATTAGTCTATCTGCCTTATCCCAATCACCTGTGAGAGTTCTGCAGCATGTGGAAAATTTCAGATGAACTTTAGATCTATTTTTATCAAGTCTATAAATATCATGTTGAACATTTAAGACTGCATCAAATTTAGAGAACAGTTCACAGAAAACAGATCTTTATCAAATATTTTCATCTGGAAATGTGTTTATCCTTTCAGTTCACAAGTCTGACTTAGCAATATTTCACATAGCTTTCTGAGCTTTTGCTGCTAGATTTGCAAAGCATCTAAACCCACTGTTGCTATCTGAATTGGTTCAATCTATCTATATGTATATCTATACTTATATCTATATCTGTATCTATCTATTGACCTATTAATACACAGTACCTTTCTTTTGTTGGGTGCACAGCTAAAACATTTTCCCATTTCCCAACATTCTCTGCAGCTATGAATGACAGAAGTCACTGAGTGGAGCTTCCAGAAAAACTTCAAAGAGTGCCTTTTTATTTTTGCTCTTTCTACTTGGAACTATGATGTGATGGCTAGAGTCCTGGAAGCACCTTACGATGCTAAGGGTGCCAACATACTAGAGAGATGATGCAGACAGAAAGAAGGATCCTGAGTTCCTGATGACTGTTTTTTTTTTTAAATGCAGTACTGGGGGTCAAACCTAGGTCCTCACACAAGCTAGTAAAGCACTCTGCCACTGAGCTACATCCCCAGCTCCTGATAACCTATTTTAAATGAGACCATATCCCCAATCTGTCACCAGGTACTGCATATAATTCCTTCTACAATAACATTGTATTGTACTACCTTACTAACAATCTGGAATAGTTTTATTGTTTATTTTCTTGGAGATTTCTTTTCTTTCTTTTTTTTTTTTTTGTGGCACCGGAGACCGAACTCACAGCCTTGTGCCTGCCAGACAGGCGCTTAAGCCACTGAGCCAAACTCCCGGCCCTAGTTTTTTGAGGCAGGGTCGCCTTATGTAGCTCAGGTGGCCTTGCGCTCGCGTTGAAGCCCAAGCTGGTCTCAAACTCACAACGTTCTGCCTACCTCAGCCTCCCAAGTGCTGGGATTAAAGGCGTGTACCACCACGCCCGGCTTTCTCAGAGATTTCTAAGTAGACAGTTATAAAAGTCTTTATCCTTCTTTTTGATGTTTATCCAATTACCAAAACGCTGGCAACAAAACAAAATAGAACTTTTCAATGCATTTCTTGCCTACTTTATAATGGTTCTTAGTGTATCACTGCAACTTCACACAGGTTATCTCTTGGGCTAGATCTTTGAGTACAGTGTTAGAAGGTACACTGGAATGAGTTAAAAAACCATTTTATAGCACTAAGATATAAAATAATCACATTGCAACAGAATAAAAACTTTAGGTCAACCACAACACAAACATTTTAAAGAAAATATCCCACAATTATAAAACTTTTTGGAAGTTATGGATTCATGTTAAATTCTGAAAAACTTCCCTACAACTCAGGATTATTTAGTTATTGAAATAATGCTGAAAAGTTGACAGGGGGAGTGCTGTTGCAATAATAACACCTAGTTTTACCAAGCGCATACACTATCATAGCAACCTTAGTGAGGACGCTTGCTCAGTAGATGAGGAAGTACAGAAGGCATATGGAAGTTACATAACTTTTCTGGAGTCATATAACAAAGAAATGGTGGAGTCAAGGTTCAAACCTGGGTCAGGTGATTCTGGGGGCAAAATCAACAAAGCATTTAAGCTTATTTTTTTTTCATCTGTAACAATGATGAATGGAAAGTAATATAAAAGTTTCATTTAAAGGCATCTGTAAGTAAGCAAGGACCTTTTCATGCATTTTTCAAAATAAAGTAATACAGGAAAAGGTGAGGTAAAGAAATATTGTGCTGAAATGAAAGCAAAAAATCCTGTGAAACTGCCTAAGTTGGTACCAGAAGAGATCTGAGATAACTTAGCAGTAGTTTCCAAGTTCTTTTTAGTCATAAAACCCTCTGTCATATTAAATCTTACCCGAGAAATCCAGTACGCAAAGCAAATAAAACCAGATCAATACTAGCTCAGCCCAATCCTAGGGCTTTGTAGGAAGCAAGTTTAAAAAATCTTTTCAGTCCAAAACTGCCCTATAAACTTTTCTAGCCAGGTGTGGTGGCACACACCTGTGATCTCAGGACTCAGGAGGCTGAAGCATGATATTGCTGTGAGTTCGAGGTCAATCTGGACTACACAGTGAGTTCAAGGCCAGCCTGAACTGCACAATGAAACCCTGTCTCAAACAAACAACCCCCCAAAACAAAAAACCCAAAAACTTTTCGTTAGCAACAATTACAAAACCATACCACTTCCCCAGTGAATATCTGATGCAATCAAGAACCTATCAACCCTTCAGTTTATGAAATCACATTTTCTCTATTTTCCAAACACCAAAAAGATGAGAGTTCTCATGGGAAGCAAGAGAAAAGAAAAAGGTTGAAGTTCTCAGTCAGATGACAGAGAGGCCAGGTCAGCATGCCCGGAAGGGGAAGAGAAAGGCAGCCACAGGCCTGGGATTTAGCTCAGTGGGTCAAGTGCTTGTCTGATATGTGCAAGGTTGTGAGTTCGATCCCTGGTACCAAACAAAACAAAACAACCAGAAACTGAAAATAAAATATTTAAAAGCTGGGCGTTGTGGCACACTCCTATAATCTCAACACTTGGGAGGCTGAGGCAGGAGAATCGTTTGTAAGTTCAAGACCAGCCTGAGCTACAAAGTGAGCTCAAGGTCAGCCTCAACTGCAGAGCAAGACTCTCTCTCTCTTCTCTCTCTCTCTCTCTCTCTTCCTCCCTCTCCCTCTCTCCCTCCCTCACACACACACACACACACACACACACACACACACGACAGCCACAGATCAGCAGGGCACAGGGATGAGTGCCTGGCTCTCTTCCTCTCCATCCCACAGCCGGCCTGCAGCGGCCAGGCTCAGAAGTTAGTTGTTTCCTTCAGAGAGGGGCCAGAGCCAGTGATGTGTAGGAAATCTGAAGCCAGTTTGTGAGATGTCTCTCAGCACCTAAGCAAGTACTCAGGCAGCTTCAGCAGAAAATATGTTTGATGACTGAGGCTGGCACAAATGTCAACACTACTCCACAAGAAGCAAATGCTGTGCAGTGCTGTCACCTCTCATTGCTTTCACAGCTAATGGGATTCATGCCTTTCAGCGGAATCTATAATTGTCATGTTGCTGTTTTACAAGCAGTGCCTTAAGGCCATATCCCGGTGACACAGGCGGACATACAAAACTAGGCGTAGAGAAGCAAGTCTTGTCAGTAGACTGGCTATTTCAGTAGACTGGCTATTTGCAGAAATAAAAGGTAAATGAAAATCTTATGCTCCCTCTGTATAGCTTCACAAAGAAACTCCTTTAAGAGAATGCTCTCACTTTGTACTGTACCTATTTTTGCTTTTTGAAATGACAAAGATCATGCGACATTAAAACTAAATGGAAAGAAAAAAAGGGAAGTGACAAGATGTGAAAAAAGATTAAGCCCAAAGCACTCTTGGCCAGGACCTTACCAACCAAGTTTTCTAACATGTTCTAGGTTTGATCAAGGACACATCCAAGTTCTAACCCAGTTCTTACCACCTTTGGAGACTAGCTCATTAATTTATTTCTACAGTGAGGTACCTGGGTTGAGACTCGCTTGATCACACATTAAAAAACAAAGGATTGTGGAAGTGAACTTTTGGTATAGTTGTCTCATTTTTCTTACTCATCAAATGAGGAAGTTGACCAGATAATCATCTCATCACTTTATATGCTAAAGATTTTGATTCTAAATTATAAATATTACAGTACTTTTGAGAGCAAACATTACATGTTATAAAACACCTGGAAGAAGTAATAAAAGATAAATCTCTAAATATACAATTTAGGTTTTTTTCCCGCTTTCAATGCTCAAAATCAAACTCAGGACCTTATGAATGCTAGGCAAACACTTTACCACTAGGTACACCCCCAGCCCATACAAAGTTTTAAGCAGATAAACTACAGGAAGATTAGGAAAGACATCTGGGGTAAGAAAAATGTGGAAATAAGTTTCGATGAATAAATTTTTTTGTTTTTTGAAACTACAGTGTAGTGGCTCCCAATGCCTTTGGCATAAGAGATCAGTTTCATGGAAGACAATTTTCCATGGGCAGTAAGTGGGGTGGGCTGAGGAGGAGATGGCTTTGTGCTGATCCCTCACTGGTTTAGTTCACAGCAGAGACAGTGCTACTCTGACAGCAGGCTGAGTTTTTAGGCGGTAATGTGAGCCATGGGGAGAAACAATGGGGAGCGGCTGTAAATACTACAGAGGAAGCTTGTTGGACAGCCTGCTGTTTACTTCCTGCTGTCTGGCCCAGCTCCTAACAGGCCATGGATGCGTACTGGCCTGTGTGGCTCAAGGGTTGGGGACCCTTACAAGCAGATGTCAGCCAGGAGACTTTCTCTGAGAGTTAAATTTCAGAATTCGCAAGAGCTAAAGCATAAAGAGGCAAAGAAGCAAAGCCCATAGTGGCTTCAAAGTCGGTAAGCCTAGATAGAGTACATGATGACTGCAGGTGTGAGTCTATTCAAAGAAAATGTTATTCAGATGATGCTGACAGGAGGATAGTCTGTGTAAGTCAGAGACAAATACGAACAGTGCTTGTGTCCAGGACAGAAAGACCTGTACTGAGACAAGTTCCAGTGACAGCTGTCGCTGTACTGTGGATGTAGGTACTGTCGCTCACGTTCTGACTGCATGCTGCTATCCCAGATACTTCCCCACTAGAGAGAAGAAATGCACTGACTGGAGGATGTCTGTGTCCTTTCCTGTTGGCATTTACATACCTTAGCTTAAATGAATAAATTAGGATTCTGACTATAAGTTGGTTTACTGAGACTTGTTTATAAACAGAGAACATGGCTGACCAAAGAAGGCTGGAATTCAGTGCCCTTCCCAGTCAGTTTTTGTTGTAAACTGCTATTTTATAAGCTAGCTTTGGAAAATGTAGTTGATATAAGTTCATGTCTCTAAAATGGATCTTGTCTTGTTTCTTAGCTTACAAGGCTGAAAGCAAGGATCTGGCTTATACTAACATCATCACTCATCAGAGAATCATGTGGTTGTCCTCTACCCAACAGTGCAGTTTCACATTCTTTGGTACCAGACATCTTCTCAATAGACATTTCACATAAAGTGATACTGTGAAGAGGAACAAATGCCAAATGATTATAACTGGTTACAGTTTATTACAGGGACCTTTCTAAAGCTCTAAGGCCAGTATGCTTTTTCAGCTATAATGATCACTTAAATGTTGATTAATCACAGCAAAATTACTGGAAATACAATAGAAAATACCACTGATGTTTGTTTGTTTGTTTTTTTTTTTGAGACAGCATCTCTCTATGTTAGGCTGGCCTTGAACTTGCAGTGATTTTCCTGCCTCAGCCTCCTTCCTGCCTCAGTTTCCTGAGTGCTAGGTACAGGTGTGCACCACTACGCCCACCTGGTATTTGAAATTGTAAGAGAAGTTCTGTCACATTTTAAGACCACAAGTATGTAACAAAAATTCTAATTTTAAGATGAATTAAGACTCAAAGAAGTTATAACTTGCCCAAAGTTGTAAAGTTAAGTGGTACGAACCCAGTTTTGTCTGTTGACTATAATACCAGACAAAAGATAAAGGCAGTTAACAGGAGACTATAAGACCAGTTCAGTGGAGAAGTGACAGCTGGAAGCAAAGCACAAAACAGAGGGTAACTGGAAAAGCAAAGTAGCTGAGCCTTTCATTACAGCCTCAAACAGCATTATAAACTTTAACTGTTCCTACGGGTATCTCAACATCATAATTTTAAACACTCATTAAAGATAAAAGTTTCCTAATTGGAGCAGGACAAGTCTCATGAAATTGATCAACTTGCTATTTCTCAACATTTCCAAGGTTGTTCTGATTATCTAAAGGCATACCCTGGTGTTTCTTTTTTACATCAATTGTACTATACTGGCACAGTGTAATAACATACATAATGAAAAACCTGAGGATTATCATCCACTGAACAGTTTGCTCTACAAGGAGTCAGGACAACTGTGTCCAAGTCCTGGGTCTGGAATTACGTCAAGATGTGACCATTGCCAAGTCATTAATCTTCTCTGAAACCCAGTTGCTTCACTTGTAAAATGAAGGTTGGGCTATATCTACTACAGTGCTATCACTTATAAAATTTTATGTATGTCACATTTGATATGTTCTGTTTATGAAGACATGGAACTTTTTTAAAAGGCTGAAATTTGAAAATAATTAAAAATCTGAGGCATGGTAAACTTTTAGTCTGAAAACTTACAGTGAATCATTTCATTTGATGCTGCATATATTTCATAACAAAAACATGAAGTTGATAAACTGATAGGCTGGGCATGGTGTTGCACAACTGTAACCCCAGCATGCTGAGAGGCTGAGGCAGTAGGATCATGAATTTGAACATGTGCCTGGCCAACTTAGCAAGACCCTGTCCCAAAAAATAAAAACTACAGGGTTAGGGTTGGAGTTCAGTGCAAAGGCCCAAGGTTCAATCCCCACTACTGGCAAAAACAGCAAAAAAAGAGTTGAACATAATGGGAAAAAAGGGACAATTTATAATTGTTCTCAAGGCAAAAATATTTTGGGCTAAGTTTTACAATTGAGTTTGGATGCAGGCCACCTTTTTTTTTTTTTTTTTTTTTTTTGCGGCACCGAGGATTGAACTCACAACCTTGTACCTGCCAGCCTGGTTTTTTGAGGCAGGGTCGCACTCTGTAGCTCAGGCTGATTTTGTGCTCGCGTTGTAGCCTAAGCTGGCCTCGAACTCACAACGCTCCTTCTACCTCAGCCTCCCGAGTGCTGGGATTAAAGGCGTGCGCCATCATGCCCGGCTGGATGCAGGCCACTTTAAAAATAGACTGGTTTTAGCTTATGTTACAAATATACAGTATATACAAAAAACAAACAAGTATCTTTCTCAAATAGTAAATGGCCTGCTTTCACTTATACAAATTGAGCATCCCTAGTCTGAAAATATGAAATCCAAAATGCTCCAAAATCTAAAACTCTTCAGGGTCCATATAATGCCACAAGTGGAAAATCCCACACCTGACTTCTTATGATGGATGGATTAAGTGCAGCTGCACTAAACACAGCCCATAAAAATTACCTTCAGTATACATATGCAAGTTGTACATGAAATAAATGTCCAGATTTGAGCTCCATCACAGCATCATACTAAGATATCTTACACCAACATATCTCAGTATGAATATATGCATATTCTGAAATCTAAAAATCTCCAAAATTTCAAACATTTTTGGTCCCAAACTTCCTTTATGCTTTCTTTGCTCTTTCTTTTCTTTCCTTCCTTCCTCTCTCTCTTTTCCTCCCTCCCTCCCTCCATCCCTCTCCTTGCTTGCTAGGGATCAAAACCTGGGCCTTGGGCATGCTAGGCAAGAATTCTGTGCATGAACTGATACAATCTTTTTTTCTTTTTTGGAACCAGGAATCAAACTTAGGACCTTGTGCTTGCCAGGTAGGCACCTTGCTGCTGAGCTATACCCCTAGCCCTAGGCAAGAATTCTGGGTAAGAGATATTCAATCTGCACACAGTAAAAATAAATTCCACACTCATACTGCAGTTTTTTTTTGCTTAATGTAACATGTGTATGTTTCTGAGAATTAATTATTTTACCAATTCTCCCAAAATGAACTGCTATAAGGACTGTTAAAGGATCTGTGCCATTAGTTCGACATGTGATTTTTAATCTTAAATTCATTTCCTAACATACATCCCAAACTACTTCATTTTCTCCAGTACTCATAAGTACTGAGTACTTATGTGCCAAACACTATCTCATTTCATATGCATTACATTGTTTTAATTCTGTGAATTCAAAACTGCTATTATTTACGCTTTGTGAGAAAACTGAAGTAGGTACTTTAGGTGATTTGCCAACATGGCTCAGGTTTAAGTGGTGAAGTAATTCAAATTGAGGGGCTGGGGGTTTTGCTCAGTGGCACAAGTGCCTGCCTTGACAAGCTTGAGGTTGTGAGTTCGCTCTCCCATACCAAAAACAAAAACACACAAAAGAATTCAAATCAAAGTAGTCTGATATAGCCTATGCTCTGAAACACCCTGTCTGAGGATGGAACTCAGGCCTCAAGCATGATAGGGAAGTGCTCCACTGCTGAGCTACACCTTTCCTCTCAGCTGTGCCCTGAGGACAAAGGGATACACCTTGCTCACAATCCTGGTGTCTAGACAATTTCTCTAGATAGTAGATTCCTGCCATACAGAAAGTACTCAGCTTTGTATGGAGTTAATCTAATTTGCAGCTTATAAAAATAGTATAACCAAATTAGAAACGGGCAGCAAATCACAGGAAACATGTTTCTATTAACTCTTAAATGCAGACATCTCCATATAAATTACTGCAATTCTAGTGGCAGAGAGGAGATATAGACTAGTGTTGGGAATGAGCAGGGACATGGAACATTAAGATTAAAAGTCAGAGGCCTTTTATTTCTCTCTTATTACTCTATTTTGAAAAAGTGTTACTCATACTTTTGCTCATAGAAATGGCTTTAGGAAACTACCTAAAGTCTAGTGAGAGGGACAAATATTAAAATCCCATCAAAAGGAAGTGTCATTCTGGAGTAAATAGGGAACTACAATGTTCTCTTAAGTAATCTCAGTTTTATTTATTTTTTTTATTTTTATTTTTTTTTGCGGCACCAGGGATCGAACTCACAACCTCGCACTTGCCAGGGCAGGCGCTTAAGCCACTGAGCCGAACTCCCGACCCTAGTTTTTTGAGGCAAGGTCGCACTATGTAGCTCAGGCCAGCCTTGCACTCACGTTGTAGCCCAAGCCGGCCTCGAACTCACAACACTCCGCCTACCTCAGCCTCCCGAGTGCTGGGATTAAAGGCGTGCACCACCGCGCCCGGCTAATCTCAGTTTTAAAAGACAGAGATTAAAGTTTAAAGTAGCTAACAACAGAAAATAAGATGCACATATAAACATTTAATTTTTTTTTTTTTTTGCAGCACCGGGGATCGAACTCACAACCTTACACCTGACAGACAGGTGCTTAAGCCACTGAGCCAAACTCATGGCCCTGGTTTTTTTTTTTTTTTTGAGGCAAGGTTGCACTGTGTAGCTCAGGCCAGCCTCGCCCTCGCACTGTAGCCCAAGCCGGCCTCGAACTCACAACGCTCCGCCTACCTCAGCCTCCCGAGTGCTGGGATTAAAGGCATGAGCCACCATGCCCGGCAACATTTAATTTTTTTAAGAAGTCAATTTTCCCAGTAGTTTCACAACTTTATATATTTTACATCACTACTTACAGTGCACTTTCCATATCTGCTATATTTTCTTCCATTTTCTGAGACTACATAGAGGTAAATAAAGTTGTCATGAGATCCTACAGCCAGGAAGGTACCATCTAGAATGAAACAGAAAATAGTGTTCACCAGAGAGATAAGTTGGTAGGTTTATTGCAAGTTTACTGGATCTATACTAACTGATATTTTGCGAATGTTAAATCTCATCAATGTAATTGTTATTTGGCACTTGATGAACAAATCTTATCACTAAACACATTTGAAAAACAAATAACGAGTCCAACATAGCATCCCTTCTCGTAGATGCTCACAGGCCTTTGGTGGTCTGGTTCACCCTTGCCTCCTTCCAGTTAGCTAAAAACTGGCCAAAGAGAGGTTACTGTGCCTCTGAGTGGAGGGACAGTGTTTATATGGCAGGCAGAGTATACAGTTGCTTAATTCAGCCAGCATATATGATCCGTCCAATTATGGGGCAGATTATCTTGGAAGGGGGCAATGTTCTCCTTTTAAGGTTTCCTCCATTGTATCTACCACAGCACTAAGCACAGAGCAAATGATAATAAAGTTAGCTGATCTGTTGATTTTAATAGCTACATCTGTAGTGGTTACTTGTTACTACAGCACTAAAAACGAACAAGAACAAAACAGAATAGTCTTGCTGCTTCAACATGACTTTCTAGGTTTATAGCACGAAGCACATACTTTTTTCTATCTGTATTTAATTCTGAGAATAGCATTCTGTGCTTCCTTTAAAACAAATAAGAAGCAATGAAATAAATTCTTTGAATATTAATCCAACAATGATTAGAATATTTTTTTTCTTTCCTTTTTTTTGAGGAACCAGGGATTGAACTCACAGCCTCGTGCCTGCCAGACAGGCTCTTAAGCCACTGAGCCAAACTCCCAGCCCTAGAATGTATTTTCAAACACAAGAAAATATCAGATAAACTCTAGGTTAGATAATCTAAATCAAAACCACAACAATAATGGGAAAAGGCAACTAGAATATTATGGAAATGTAATTAACATTTTGAATACAGTATCATACACCAAGAATTACTCAGAGCTGGAGTTATTTTTTTATAATGAATTGCTATTTTATTTAATTGAGTCAATCATTACTATGTAATCAGTAATAATATAACTAAGTTCTAAAGGACTTGAATATTTGTGGCCAGTATTTGTATATTTTGACTAGTATATTTTATACTCTAATGTATAAGGAAAAAGTTGCTAACTAGATGTAAAAAGCCAGCTTAATGACTATTTAAAATTCTAAGTATGTATAGATATTAAAAAAAGGGATTTGATTGTACTTTTGCAGTTTCCAGCAGTGAAATTTAATTTGATGTTTGGAAACCAATTTGATCCTTAACTTTAGAGAGCAGAGAAAAAAGCAGTCAGCTTTATCAGAAGTAAAAATACACAATTACAGCAAAATGCTGTGAACGCCAGGATGAGATTTTTGCCTACCTACTGAGTAGCGCATCACAGAGAGCTGTTCATTCCCATCAGTGTGGATAGAAACTAGATCTCTGGTTTCTGCATCCAGAACAAACCACCTGTTAAGTAAAAAATCAAAAATTTCTTCATGAATTAGCATTTATAGAAAAAATAATTTTTATCCTTTTTGTCCATTTTATCTATTTGTCTGTCTACTTGTGTGTGTGTGTGTCTTTTTGAGACAGGGTACTTGCTATGCAGTTCAGACAGGCCTTGGGCTCACTTTTAGCCCAGGCTGGTCTTGAACTTGCAACAATCTTCCTGCCTCAGCCTCCTGAGGACTGGGATTACAGGAGTGTGCTACCACACCTGGCCCATTTTTAATTTTAAAAAATGCCAGCAGCAACAATCTTTAAATATGACATGTTTCCTTTTTCTTTTTGGTACCAGAAATCAAACTCATGAGCCAGGCGTGGTGGCGCACGCCTTTAATCCCAGCACTCGGGAGGCTGAGGTAGGCGGAGCGTTGTGAGTTCAAGGCCGGCTTGGGCTACAACGCGAGCGCAAGGCCGGCCTGAGCTACACAATGCGACCCTGCCTCAAAAAACCAGGGCTGGGAGTTTGGCTCAGCAGCTTAACCACCTGTCTGGCAGGCGCAGAGTTGTGAGTTCAATCCCTGGTGCCGCAAAAAAAAAAAAAAAAAAAAAAAAGAAATCAAACTCATGACCTTGTGCTTGCTAAGCAGGTGCTATGCTGCTGAGCTATATTTCTGGCCCGAGAAATTCATCTTTTGAATGCTGCCACAAATAGTATAAATAAACTTACATGGTCCTGGTGTGGTGCATGTGGTAATCCCAGTTATGCAAGAAGATGAGGTACGAGGATCTTGAGTTTGAGGCTAGTCTGAGCACTTTAGCCTCTGTCTCAAAATAAAAAAGGGTTAGGGGTGTGGGAGCACTAAATGAATGTAGTTTAGCCCAGCTAAATTGGGCTTGTGAATTGGGAATGTGTTTAGCCCAGCTGGTGTGATTTGCTGTTTCCTAAGTTTTCTTAATCAGATTCTTTTACTTGCTATGAGGTCTTCTCTGTTCCTTGCTTCTGTAGTATCTAAGCTTAATCAGATTCTTTTACTTGCTATGAGGTCTTCTCTGTTCCTTGCTTCTGTAGTATCTAAGCTTTCCTTCAAGGCAGGCCCAATTCTCCCTCTTCTGTGAAGCTTTCTCTGACCACTCAGGTTCACAATAACTTCTGCTGATCTACAAGAATTAGTGCCTATTTAAGTAATACTAAATATTCTCACTTCTACTTAGACATTCACTGTGTCTCTTTGCTACTCAAGGTTAAAGCAGAAAACAAGATGCCATGGTAAACCTTTTAGAGCTTTCAATGATACAAACAGGCCACTGTAGCAGAATTAAGTTTACCACCACTATACTGGAGTATATACATTAGACAGAAGTTTCTGTTTTATGGTAATATGCAATTACTATGGGTCTCTGTTTCGTCTAAAGGACTTACTGGACCTTTCTAAATATAATTGTTGTATATAAAAAAACGGGAAATCTTTGACCATATATTTATATTAATCAGATTTGTGGGCCAAGTACCAAGAGATAGCACCATATACTGAATCCAGGGCCTTGAACATGCTAGGCAAGCATTCCACCACTGAGCTACAACCCCAGACTTTTTTATTTTGAGACAGGGTCTAGCTATTGCCAGGCTGACTGTGAACTTGCAATCCTTCTATCTCAAGCTTCCCGAGTAGCTGGGATCACCACTTTGCCCTATGCCGCCTAGCTTATCTTGATGACTCTTTAACTTGTCCACGGTGTTTCTCTCTGCTGCTGGGAGGCTTGAACAATTGGTGGTATATGTATGACTGTCCCATCGAGCGGCTTTTTATTAATTTTATTAGTGAAAAGACTGATAAAAGTGATTAGATCCATTTGTACCACCAGTAGTACAAGCTGCCGAAAGGGACAATCATGCACGTACAACACTGGTGGTTCAAGCCAGTGGGAGCATGTTAAAGATACTAGGTTAGTGGCCAAAAAGATTTTAGAGCTGGAAAGTACCCTGAAGTCATTAAATGTATGTCTCAGGTTCATGATGCTAAATTACAAAAATATATACCCATTACAATATAATAAAGAGTAGGTCTGCAAACACCTCTTGCTTCTTTATGATTTTCTACTTACAAAAACAGGAATGTGGGATTTTATAATTAGACAATGTAGAGTATAAAACAAAGAAAAGCCCAACTCAAGCCTCTTACTTTACAAGAACAGTGAAATACTATGATAATCAAAACACCTGTCTAGTCATCTGCCAACTCACTGGTGGCAGAAGCAAGGCAGAGCTGCTTTCTGGTCTTTGTGCTTTTCAGTATATCACACCAGAGAGGTAGGATCCCACAGGAATGATTCTCTGTCTTTGAGATACAATACATCTAGGGATCCTGAGAAACAAGAGACCAGGAAAGGAGCCTGGAGTTTATTGTGCACATACAGAGATAGAACGAATCAGGTGGTAAGTAATATAGATAATAAGGACAATGAAGTTACATGGTAGGGAGTCATCACAGAGAATATGGGTGGGCTAGGATTTTATCACATCAAATGTGGCGGGGATAGGCAGAACATAAATGCACAGAAATAGGTAAGAAACAACAAAAAAGGGCAATAACATATATAAAGGGCAACTTAACCATTCTAGCTGGGGTGGTGAGGCAAAGATTTAGTGAGCTTTTAGAGGTCAGATCAACAAGTTTGGATTTTACTGTGTAGGTATCAAAAAGCCTTTGGGAATGTGTTTAGCCCAGCTGGTGTGATTTGCTGTTTCCTAAGTTTTCTTAATCAGATTCTTTTACTTGCTATGAGGTCTTCTCTGTTCCTTGCTTCTGTAGTATCTAAGCTTTCCTTCAAGGCAGGCCCAATTCTCCCTCTTCTGTGAAGCTTTCTCTGACCACTCAGGTTCACAATAACTTCTGCTGATCTACAAGAATTAGTGCCTATTTAAGTAATACTAAACTACTCAGGTGCTCTTTATCTTTTTATGTAGTACTTAGATTATGATCTACCTGGAGTAGGGACCATGTCTTTCTTGCTCTTTTTTTGTGACAGGGTCTCGCTATGCATTCTAGGCTGGCCTTGAACTTGAACATGGGGAGATTTATGCTGCTGGAGCTCGAAGACACTGTGGTCCCCAGGAAATTAACTCAGGAGCTGCTGTGAGCCATGTTAATTAATACCTAATTACACAGGGAAAAATTTGTTTTAATTAGTTTTCTCCTTCAATTATGTCTTAGCTATTGTTAATGTATCTTTGACACCTCACTTTTGAACAAACAGAGGGACTTTTCTCAAGTCCAGAAGCTTCACAGTCAATGGTATCTGGGCTGGAATCTCTTAATGGTATTTCAGCTCTATCCCTGGCTTGCTCAAGGCTGTGGCCACTACTAAAACTGACGAGTTGAGTTCAATCACTGAAGTCTCTTTAGGTCTAGGATTCTGAGTCCAAGTAAACAACAAAGTTAAAATTTCTACCTGCCTACTCACCAGGTTCACTTTCTACTCTGCTTCCTTATTACAACTGTCACTGTCACTTTTTCTACCCCTGCATGCTTCTATCTCAGGGTGGACATGGTATGTTCTACATACTGATTCAGTGTGTCATGTGCATGTATATATGAATCTGTCAAGATGAAACCTAATCTGTATGGCCAATATTCACTAAAGGAAAAAAAAAAGAATTTAGCACAAAGTCTGTCATTGGTACTGAGTAACTGGCACTTATTACTGTTATTATTTCAATGACATTAACATTTCTGCTATCTGTTTAGATGGTAAAATTACAGAACTGAAAACCAGACTAGCGCTACAGTTTAGGTGGTTTCCTGTGTGCTTAAGACCAATATTTTTCTGATTAAAGAAAACAACTTCTTCTGAATAAAGTTTCACAAAGTGGCCTATCATATGCCTCTACTTGGTCCAAGTCTGAGTTTTTTTTGGTACTGGCGATCGAACTCATGAGCTTGTGCTTACACCACTGAGCTAAATCCCCAGCCCCAAAGTCTGAATGTTCTTAAATCCTATAATAATCTACTACTGACACATGAAAACCTGAGATAGTAAAGCCTTATGTTTTATTCACTATATTCTGAAAAGGAATTTCAATGTTTTCAGTTTTCAGAGGTATTAATTTGTATACAAAAACCAAAGGGGAAAACGTGCTGTAATAAAACTTTGAATGACTAAATTTAAAATTAAATGAACTACAAAATGGTATTTATATGAATGTGTTCATAATAGTTTCACGCCTACTAGAAATCAACATTTCAGATTTTTTAAATGAGCTTGATTTTTGTGAAAATTGACTTCATATTTTTTCTCTGCTCCCTTAAGAAGGAAATTAAGGTCCTCGCTTCAGCAGCACATAAACTAAAATTGAAATTAAATTATACATGGCAGGATTAGGTACCAGCAAAATCATTAAGTAGGTATTCATTAAAAACACACAGATAAGCCTTGCATGGTGGTATACACTTGTAATTTCAACTGACACAGAAGGATCACCAGGAAGTTAAGAGGCCAGCCTGAACCACAAAACAAAACAAACAAAAAATACAGATAATAAATGTTACTCAAGTTATATAAGCTTCAAATACTTTCCCTACATAAAGGACAATGAGAAAAATTTTTGATATTTCTAATTCCACAAAGGAAGAGTCAAATCGTCGTCTTTTTTTTTCTTTTTGCGGCACCAGGGATCGAACTCACAGCCTCGTGCCTGCCAGACAGGTGCTTAAGCCACTGAGCCAAACTCCTAGCCCTAGTTTTTTGAGGCAGGGTCGCACTATGTAGCTCAGGCCGATTTTGTGCTCGCGTTGTAGCCTAAGCCGGCCTCGAACTCACAACGCTCCTCCTACCTCAGCCTCCCGAGTGCTGGGATTAAAGGCGTGCACCACCACGCCCAGCTGAGTCAAGTCTTCTATTACGCCCTCAATGAAGCTGATTCTGACCACTGTGTTTTACCATTTTTGTAACTGTACCCCCACACAATTCCCATTTCTAATCATTATTTTCCTTGCCTTCCTATGGCTGTAACATAATTAGTTACACTGGTGAGCTTTTACTTTGCTTTCACTCCTCACATACATTAAAATGTGGGCTCCAAAAAGGCAAGATTTTTGGTATACTCTCTGATATATCCCAAAAGCCCACAATAGGATGCAATAAATGAAAAGCAGGTGCTTAATAAATAACAACTGCATGGGAGTACATAACAGAGGAGAGTGGCAAGCATATGAGCGTGCCACTTAAAACGTCATTCTCCAGATTAGACTGAAAACATTCCTGAGGAACAGTATAAACATCCCGCCAGTTTAGATGACTCAGCTCACGCAGAGACCCTACCTGCCTGAGTGCGTTCCTATGGCCACCACTGTGCCACTTGGATGGAAATCTGCACAATGTCCTGGCTCCTGGAAGAAAGGCAAGATAGCTGTTGGAGAGTACATAAGAAAGGCTCCCCATACCGATGGGGACAATGGGAAAAACACTTTTGAAAATAACTTGTTTCACACAGACATGGAATGCTGATCAACTTTACTACAGCCAATACTTGATATGAGAGGAAAAAGGACTTCAGAACATGAAGGGTATGTGCTAGTAAAATGGAGAGGGAAGAAGACAACTTGCTGTGGCTAGGCAGTGGGCCAATAATAAGAATAGTAACAACAAACAGTTCTTCGAAGTCTGCAAAGAACTTATATATACCTGGGTGTCACAGGGAGAAAATACAGTAAGAGACCACTCAATAAAGGAGAGACCAAGAGTCTGTCAATGAGTAGCACTTACTGACTCCAACCCTCCAACACTCCAACACTACCAGAGGTCCAAATATTTCATAATAATACGCAAAATCTTTATAATTATTATGAAACTGAGAAAAATTGAACTTCTACTCTATGACTTTGCTTCCTTAAAGCAGGGTCATGTTATACCTTGAGACTGGCCTCTTACTCCTGCCTTAAACCAACACTTTTTTTCCTTTGCTGCTTCTGATAGTGTGAACAGTGTATGACGGGAAATGATTAACCATGTCTACTTAACTCACATCCAAGAGTCTGGTCCATTCCAGCCTATGCTCCACTGAGTGCCACATGCACACCTGCCTGTCTTGAGCACATGTCAAGAGCAAATCTTTGAAGGGATGTGTGGCAAGACCCCAGAGTTCATCTGTGTGCCCCTGGAAAATGAAAGATACCCATTACTACAATAACCAAAGGGCATCATCGAAATATTTAGTTAATCATTGACATAATACGATTTACCTGTACTTCTATTTGGAAGCCATCGTTAAATGTTCCTCGTAAAATAAAGTTTCGTGATGTGCCTACTAAAAATTGATCTGCTTTTCCTTCTGCTACAGCTCTGATTGTGCCATATTGATCAGGAACCTAGAAAACATAAATCTGAAAAGTTACCACATACACATTAACGTGCATTAATTACTACTTGAACAATTGCTACATTTACATCAGTGAGCAATTACAGGATAATGAATGACAAAATTCTAAATTTGAAGACGATATAGTAATCTTATACTGCTATTTGTTCAGATAATAAAATTTTATTCAGAGAATTTATCATGCACTATTATCAATATTCTTTGCTACAAGTATTTTTTTTTTTAAGTGCTGAGATTCTAGCCCAGAGCCTCACATACGCTCTTACCACCCAATTATATCCTCAGCTAGTTTCTGGTAATTTTAAGTTTGTAATTTATATGATTTCGAGAGCAAAAGATTAGAAACAGCAAAAAACAAACAAAAACCCAGTAAGTTCTACTACAGCACATGAAGAATGGTCTATATGTATTTTTTATTTCATAAAAGCAAAACAAACAAAAGTAGAATACAGAATTTCAAAAAAAAAACCAAATCAATACTAGTCAATATATTACATATTGTTATCTTAGAAGTAGTTGTTCAAGTTATGAGATCTAGGCATAAAAAATGATCAGAGATGAACACACACGTCTCAGATGAAGAAATACAAATGGCAAATAAATATATGAAGAAATGCTCAACATCACTGGTCATTCGAGAAATGCAAATTAAAACAACACTGAAATTCCATATCACTCCAGAAAGAATGGCTGCCATCAAGAAATCAACTGATAACAAATGCTGACAGTGCTGTGGGGAAAAAGGAATGCTTCTCTACTGTTGGTGGGAGTGTAGACTGGTGTGACCACTGTGGAAATCAGTATGGAGGTTCCTCAAAAAACTAGGATTGGAGACCCCTTTCAATCCAGCTATTCCCCTTCTGGGTATTTTCCCAGAAAAACTGAAAGTGTCATGTCACAGCGATCTATGTGCACCCATGTTTATAGCAGCACAATTTATAATAGCTAAATCTTGGAAACAACCAAAGTGCCCAACAACCTCAGAATGGATGAAAAAGATGTGGTATTTGTATACAATGAAATATTACTCAGCTATAAAAAGGATGATCTTGAGGCTTTTATAGGTAAATGGAGGCAACCTGAGACTATACTCATAAGTGAAATAAATCAGACTCACATTTGTAAATATAGTATTGTCTCCCTAGTGTAAAAAATAAGTAACAATTAAAAAAACCTGAAAGAATGGTCCATATTTGTTACTTATTACTTACGTTACTTTAGGTAAGTCAAATGAGCCCATGAAAAATTACTTTATCTGAAATATGGGATACATAATACATGTCCTACCTACTCTTGTTTTAAGGATCAAAATAAAAAATAACACATACAAAAAAACCTTTGTAAACTAAAAAACACATAGGCAGCTGGCCCTCTGTATCTGGGGGCTCTGCATCTGAGAATCTGATCAACTTTCATCTGTACTGTACCTGTGCAGTGCTCTTCCCTTGTCATTATCTGCTAACCAATACAGTAGTAACAATGATTTACATAGCATTTACACTGCAGTCGGTATTATAATGTATAAATGCCTTAAAGTATCCAGTAGGATGTGCAGAAGTTATACACAACTATTCCACCACTTTATATAAGGGACTTGAACATCCAGAGATTTTGGTAACCATTGGATTGCACTGGGTCCTGGACTTAATCTTTCTCTGTGGATACTGAGGATAACTGCATTATAAAGAATTATAACTGCAATTAAGAGGACTCTGATCCCAAAGAATGAAATAATACAGTTCTTCTTTATGCAGTGGGATCCAAAATGACTGAGGACTGGGATTGTAGCTCGGTCATGGAGCACTTTTCTAGCATGTGAAAAGCCCTGGGTTCAATGGCTAGCACTAAGAAACAACAAAACAAACAAACAAACATAAAAAACCTAACGAAATGTTAGAAGTGGTCAATGAAGGTGTGAACCAGTCTGCAGTTTTTGATTACACAGGATATGAGTTTTCTGTGAAGGACAGAAATAGTAAAAGTGATGTTTCCAATATGAACTTAAGGTTGCGATAAAGTAACTCTTCTTGGAAATAAACCCAAGCAACACTATAAAAATCCTCTTCTTTACAGAAGACTTTGGAAAGCAGGTTATGTTTAGAAAAAACATTAAGCATAAATTGAAAATTTAAATGAACAAAAAATAGAAGCAACATTAAACTGATAATTGTTCTTGGTTTAAGCATCACTGATCTAAGATACTACTGTTAACTATTTTACTTCCTGAGATCTCAATTTAACTAGCAAACTTTCCCTGAGTACATAATACTCATTAGGTCTCCTAGTTATGTCTTTTCTGTACTATGGTGCAGATATACCAAAATACTCTTAGTAAACCTGATGTTTAAATAGATTATTTTCAAGTTAAAAACTGAATTGGTCATTTTGTATATAGTGCACTTCAGTAATGTTAAATGGCTTATTTGCTGATTTAAAGTTTGGATAGTTGTATTTTTGGATCACAATAAAAGATCTCAGTAATGTAAAACAATAATCATTTCCCTGTTTTTAAAAAATTCTTTTATTTTAACAACAAATTATTTTGTGCAGTAACAAACTCCTACATGGGAAAAGTGAAATGATAAAAACACAGTTTCCCTGAAAAGTTAAATTAGCATAATGTGGGACAAATGATCAGAGAGAATCTTTAATATTTTTAATGTTCCATTTTCATCCTTACCTCTATTTCTCTTTCAGGATTCAGATCATGATCCCACAGAATTATTTTTCGGTCTTTTCCTCCTCCAGTTAATAAGATTCCATTTCTCAGCTGACAAAGTGTGAATACACTGCCATCATGGGCTTTGATTTGTTTGCTGATTTGATATACACCTAACATAATGAGCAAAAATAAAAACACCAGTGATAACACTTTTCATTAAACTCTAGTGTTTTTAAAAAGAAATCTTTAACAGAATTACAGAGTGAATACTAAGAAAGTTCATGGATTCAATTTTCAGCAAGTCTTCTGCAAAGCAGGTAGTAAAGCTTAAGACTTACTACAATCCTTGGCATATGTCATTGTTTATTTACTCTGAAAATATTTTCTTACAAAGAATGAAGCTAAAGACTGCTTATCAATTTGATAGATAACAGCATATAATATGTATCTTAGCCTCAAAACTTCACTGTAATCTCTTGTAACAGTTTTGTGCAGTAGTTAGGGTGGCATTACTCTTCTAGTTATGGACCTGAGGATACAAGACATACAGGAGTAGCCAATACTACAGTTAGCTAATAACAAAGCTGTGACTAAGACTCTGGTCTCTTACCTCACTCAATATTCCCGTAACTTTACAGAAGAGCCTTCATTTCTTGTGGAGGTAATAGTGATAATATTTAACATTTAAATCACTGCGGACCTGGAGTGCCCATTTAACCTACTGAGATATGAAGGACTAGGGAAGATATGGAGGCAAAGTGGACCATAGATGCTCCCAGGAGTGGCTCCTGACCTACTAGAAAAGAATTTTATTATTTCAAAAACTGGTCAGGTTGTACCAGTGTGATACCCTGTCTTTCTTGAATGGATGCCCACAGCACTTTACTAAGTACCCAAGGAAGGGTAAGTGGACAATTAAAAATATTTTCATTAAAATTCATGTGTAATAATTGATTCATTCCCTTTTGTTCTCG
>RJWM01014583.1:0-50106 GCA_004363535.1 Dasyprocta punctata | reverse complement strand
AGGCACTGTCCAATGAGGCTTTGCTTGTCCTAGGGTGTACCCTTGGACACCTTGTCCTATTTCTGGTTAGAGGCAGAAAATGTGTCTTATTTTTGCTGCTTTATTTAAACACTAATTTTCTAGGGACTTGGGAGCCTCTAACTGCTGAAGAAGAAATGTCTGAAGCTGGAGAGATGTGTAGAAAAAGAGAGCAAAAGAGCAAGATAGGGAGACAGAGAGAGAAAACGTAAGAGAAGAGATCAAGAAAAGAGAGAGGGAGAGGGAAGTGAGAGTGAGCGAGCAGGGAAGGAGAAGGTAGAGGAGAGAAGGGGTGGAGGAGAGGGAAGAGGGCAGGGCAGAGGAGAAAGGAGAGTGCAAGCAGGGAGAGACTATGTACCGGAGGGCAAAATGTTGAAGGAAAGGAAAGAGAACCATGAAAACCCTTCAACCGGATTTACCAAAGTCTTAGTCCTCATACCTCTTTAATCCTGCCATTGGCTCAGCTAAAGAAATGTCAGTGGACTGGGCCTAAGAAGGTTTCCAAAGCAGAGATGTAGTACTGCGACTCACTCTACTCATGGGACAGTTTGCAGGTTCACTGACTTTCATGCCAGAAAAAAGAACTTTCAGGACATGTCATTAAAAACCATGTAGAAGTTTATCAGGCAGAAGTTAAATCATACCCTCCACAAAATGTAGACTTGGTCCTCAAAAGAGAGGGTTTCTTTCCATGAAAAAGCAGTAATAATAGTGTGGATATACCACTGCTGTGTCAACATTGTGAATATGGGAACGACTGACAAGCAACTAATAGTTTCAGATTTTAGGTCACAGTTCAGTGACATGAGTCATATGGCTTCCGATGGAAAGGAAGACACGTCACTGAGATGCTCTTTTATTAGAACGTAGTAAGCCAGTAGATATTTTCACTTGAAAAGGAAATGTTTAGTTGTTTCCACCTATAGCAAAAACATATAAATATGGATCAGAAGGATCTAATTTGGCTGAGACTTTAAGGTATATACTAGAATCTTTGTTAGTTTGAGTTCCTGAGAAGCAGATGTCAGGATGAGAGCAGATGTGACAAAGATTTATTTGGAAATCATATCTGTAGAGGATAAAGCAGCAGAAATCAGAAAATGTGGAAAGAGCTTGCACATCATTATGCCAATCGGACCCCTACGACTGAGAAGAGGAAGGAAGCAGGACTGACTAGAAAGAGCTCAGAGTAGAGTGCAGTAGCTCCATCAGTGTGGGACATTCATTTCAAAGTCACTGGACAGTGAAGTGTTGTGTTTCACAGAAGTTGTCCTGCCTCAGCATTCCAGTGTGCTCCGAAGTGGTTGGGAAGAGCCTGTGGGAAGTATGCCTTAGGTACAAATGCTTAGTGTCTAGAGAGACAGAGACTGAAGACAATACTACTATACAATGTCCCCTGTTGCAGGAGTCCTAAATAGCAAATTTTCATAGTGGCCACCATTTGTTTCTCCTAGTGAACAGATACTCCTAGACTTTGTTGCCAGGATGACATTTATTAGAATGGGCCTTCATTGTTTGATGTGATAACTGAATTTTATATGAAAACTTACTCCTCAAATCATTCATATTCTTTTCCATATGTGTGAAAATAGAGACTTTCTATAAGGTAACCTTGTAAACTACGTAGAGTAAGTGACACAGCCTGTTATAGATACCAAGATGACCACAAGGAACAGAGTAGTTGTCCAAAGACAAACTGATTTTGATTGAGAAATGAAGGACCCTTATAGTTAGATCATTGCTTCTGTTTGGTCTAATTGATACTTTAATCTTGGCTACCCTAAGTTAGATCTTTTCATTCAAAGAGTTTTAATGTTTCTTTACTACTGCTGTTATTCTCACCAGGAAAGGGGCTCTTCCTTCACTGTGCTGATTGATCATTGTGTTAGTTACTTTTTCTCATTCCTGAGACAAAATACCCAACACTCACAAGTTAAGAGAAGAAAGGTTTATTTAGCTCACAGTTTGTAGAAGTTCCAGTCCATATCAGCTAGCAGGAAGGCACATAGCAGAGGGGCAAAGTTCATGGCAGCCAAAGACAACAAAAGCAACAAGAGCAAAAGGGGAGATCAAGCCTCTTTTCCCCACTTATATTGTATGCAGGCTACCCGTGCTAAGGTGGGTATGGTACTCACACCCCCAGCACTGGAAAACCAATCACAAAATCTAGATTCAGCCACATCTGAAAAGTCCACCCTCTATGACCACATGAGGCTTTGGGGGGACACCCAGAAACAAACTATAACAGTCATTGATACTCTTTGGTGGAGAGGGATTTCACATTGGTATCTGCATGAATGTGTATTATTATCTTACATGTGACTAATGAAGTGTTTAGAAGACAACACTTCTAAACAACACTTTTAAATCTTGAGTAGGTTCATAATTGTACACCCAGCATAGAGAGAGTGTGAGGCTAAGACAGTACAGGTAACATGAATACCTATTGAGCAGTGTTGATCATTTTTCAGAAACATCCCAGAAAGTAACCATCAGCTCCTGGGTACCATGGACAGAAAAAAGAGCAAGAATTGGACAGGTGAATGCCACCAAGCTCAGCCTACCAGCGTACTTTGGAATCTGCCAAGTTTCTAGATGTTTTATAAAGCATTTGGGTCTAATCGGATCAATTGAACAACTCGAAATTAAAAAGAAAAACTTGATGCTTTTCATGAAGTACTTGCTACAGATCTATAAGATGATAATCATTGTTAATGTTGGGTTATATTTAATGATGTTGTTTTTGCCAAAAAATATTTGTGGGGCTCCTGCTGTGCACTCAGCACTGACCCAGGCACTGCAGTATAGCAGTGAGCAAAGCAAAATAAAATGCCTGCCTTTTTATAGGGAGGATTGATTTTCTTAGGCCATTGAATAGGGCAGGTTTTAGAAGTTGAGAATAGATGAAAACAGGAATGAAATAAACATTTGGGAAAATTTTCTGAGAATTCTCTACAGTAGAGTAATTTGGGTTATTTACCCTAGCGTGTTGGGGAAGTTTTTGCTATTGAGCAGGATACATACAAAATCCAGACTGAATTGTGCCTCACAATGTGTAATTTTTGAAAAATAAGGATAAGTAAGTTTTAAGAAAGAAATGAGCTATATGAAAAGAGAAAAATGCATATGGATATTTAAAGAATAACACCTTAAATATTTGGCTCAAAGCAGAAAACAGGTAGAACACGTTAGGGAAAGAAAAACATTTAAAAAACAGACTGTGAAGTGTGGTGTAAATGACTTACAAAAATTGCAATGAAAACTTGATAAAACGGATGACTGTATCATTTGTAATAGAAGCACATTTTCAAATACACGCATATGCTCAGCTTAAACTTCTAATATGTGACTCAATTCACAAATTTGATTTTTGTGTAAAATGACAATTAACAGGACCCTCAAAAATTCATGTCTAAATATTTCTTCTGTTGGACATCATTGTAAGATCAAACTTCTCACAACTGGAAATCCTACCAGCCTGAATGAGTGTCTAAAACTGTGCATGGCCCATGTATATTTTAGATTCATTTCACATATTCACAAATCTGATTCTTCACACTTTGCTGAAAGAATACATCCGATTCAAACTAAAAGGAGAAACTAAACTTTTATGCCTCTCCCTTATATACACAGTGAGTGACATAGGGAAAGCAAATTCCTTTTTTCTTTTTTCAGAAAAAATGATTTTTCCATTTCCACCTTGAGCTGCTCTACTCTAAGCTGATCAAACTTACTTAACATAGCTTTACCTAAATTTGAAATTATTAACTAGCCCCTGTATCATTCCTTCTGCACCAGTAAAACAACTCTTCATAAAATACCTTGTCAAATCACAAAAACCACACATCCCATGAGAAGTTTCATAGTGTGCTACTTTTGCTGGCCTGTAAGAAACTCCAAATAATCCTGTAAATAGGAAGAGTTGGGCAACATTTTTCACTCGCATTGAATTTACTTTTCTGTAATTTAGCCTGAAAAAGTTAGTGATGGAAATTCTACGAAGATTAATTCACAGGTCAAACAAGAACAAAATGAGAAAGAGAAGTTAATGAATCTTTACCATGTGAGGCACAGCACAGAAGGTCCTGGAGAATCCATAAGCCTAGTGAGGAAAGTATGAGCAGTTTATTAATGACACAAGGCTTCAAAAATGGATTTATCTTGTATACTCAGCTGTTTGGAGAGTACATCATTTATAAGACATTCTTGTTATTAGTATTTTCCATCCCATTCCACTCTTGACCAACTACATACTTTTTCACCACATTAATTTTAAATTTAAAATGAACTTCTGGTAACTGCATTTACTTATCTGATTCTCAACCATTAGGGTACCCTCTGATTTTCTTCTCTGGCCTATCTGAATAGCCAAGGGAATCTGAATTTGGGTACTATAGATTTAAAGTCATCAAATGGCTGTTCACATTACAAAGATGATAACTCCTTCTTTTAATCATTCAGTCCATTCAATCAACATGTGTTCTGCTGACCATATTTTTAGTCCAAAGATAGTTTTTATTTTTATCTTGGTTTTGTCTCAAATGACTCTCTTTTCTGCTCCTTTTGCTTTGTTTTGAGCTTACCTCCGAAGTGAAGGAGACTGAAACAAATCTTGATGCAAGGGGGTTTATTTGTAGAGAGAAAGAAGCCAGAAGAGATTTATTTGTGGAGAGAAGGGAGAAAGAAGGAACTTATGCAAGTGCTTTTATCAATTCTCTTACTACAGAGGGTAGCAAGAGTTTAATTGTGTTGGACATCTGAGCGGCATGCAACGAGGTGACCAAAATTGTCCATGTGAAGGCCAGAGATGAGCACTTAATCACCGCCTGCCTTCCCTTGTTGGATGAACGTTGGCCCTGGTGGTACAGACTCATTCGAAGGCTCACATAGAATCGTGCACTCTGATAGAAATGACCATCAGGCCAAAAAGCAGAAATCTGAGTGGGAAAAGTTTGGGTAGGATCTCTGCCATGGTGGCATAAGTTTAAACTGCGCAAAGACTGTAAGCAGTATTGGAGGCTGAGGTCAGAAGTGGGCTACAGGGATGTGAAGAAGAAGAAATATGAAGGAACGTCTCTGTTTTCTTCACTGTATGACATCCTTTTTGCCTGAAGTACAATTTTCCATCTTTTTCACTAGATTATTAAGGACAGAGACTGATTTTCCCTACTGTTGAGAATCATGCCTGGTCTGTGGTAGCTCCCACTGAATTCTTGTTAAATAAAGAATAAAATAATATTTTCTCATTCAACTGTACAGTGGAACTGAGTGCTTATCCACTAATACTTTTTGAAAACCAAAATAAGATTCACGTTTACACACTTAAATACAGTACAGTATTCATAGAGATAAGTCTGTTTGATGTATTGAAGAGTGGAAGGCCAATCTTAGAGAAAAGTCCAAATTTCATAACAGTTTTAGTCATACTGTACTGCACAGTAGATGACTTCAAACATAACATCTTATAACCACAATAATGCATAATTTTTTAATTCAGTGAATTGCATGAATAGCTTTGCAATTGTGGAAAAACTGCAAGGTCCAGATGGTCTCATTGGTGTCTAGCAGTTGAGTAAGTCTGCAGGTGAGAGTTCACATAGTTATATTAGACAGAAGCCTTAGTTTTTCTGCAATTGGGTATTTGAGCCCTTTTTTTTTTTTTTCCAAAAAAAGAGCTCCAAACAGATACTCAAGGTTGTCTGAAGAGATTATGCAGCATTATTTTTCCCACATAGTATTGGCCAGAAAAATACATAGGGTTCAGATTTCAAGGAATGCAAAACCAAGTATACAACTTTGTGTGGATATGGCAAAAGTTTCATTACATAGGATGGGACATCATGTTGTGACAATTCTTGGAAACAGAATCTACCGTATCTAATGTGTACCAAGATGTACTCCATCATGCTAGTATTATGTGGCAGGAATCTTGAGAGCAGAGACCATATCCAATTTACCTTAGCAACCCTAGAAATTAACAGAGGATCTGACAGTTACCAGGGTTGAACATATGCATGTTGAATAGATACATGAGAAGTAGTATACAGGAATTACAGAAAATGATTCCTTGCCTGTGGAGATGCTGACACTGAACATAGCCTTTTCCTTGGGAAGCAGTGCTTTACTTGCAAACCTCTGGGACCCAGGTAGCACTCAAGGGCCATTTCTTGTCCTCTACGTCAGTGCACTAGAGAGAGAAAGAGTTCATCTTGGAAGGGAACAGTTTAAATGGAAATCTTGAACCAAGATTGTGAGTTGAGCAGTTCGAGAGAGAGATATTCAAAAAAAGTTTTTTCCCTCTGATCTTCTGTACGTTCACATGGAAAAGAGTGGGGTTGAGGGAGTGGATCACAGAAGGGTTTCAAAGGAGAAGTAACCAGATAGGAAACAAGAGGGAAGTTCTGAAGTGTTTAATTTTACAATTTAAAGACTCTACCACATTTTTAGTAATGTCTTTCTTCTCATTAGTTCACATCTCAAAGACCCTGATCATGTTCCCATGTGTGAATGTGAAAATTTATCAAAGCTGGAATCAAAGTAGAAGTACTATATTTGTGATTCTCAGAACCAGGAAGATGTGTTAAAAATACAAAGATTCAAAGCTGTTTCTCAACGGTGTAAAAAGAGATTTTGTAATACTATCCTTTAATAGAGTCACAATATAGGACAGAAAGGCCATGCCAATGCTCAGTTATGTGGTGGTTCACTTCTCACTTATTCCTGACCTGTTTTTGTTCAGTGCTTCCACTGAACAATTCTCAGGGGTGAATATACATATTTTCCATCTCAATATAGATTTATTTAATGCATGATAATTCCATCTCAATATAGATTTATTTAGTGCACGATCATTGCTGTAGACTGTATTTCCGAAGCTCATCTATTTTGCATATGTACAGATCTCTAATACACTTAGTAAAGGCAACATTAACTACTGTTACTTTATACATCTTGTCACAAGCATGTGGGTAGCCCAAAGCAAATTATATGTAATTTTGAGCAAGTTTGCTTTATCTTGAAATTTTTCAATCATTTTGAAAGAAACAATAACACCAAAATGATAAAGAGAAAGTTATTTGAAAAATTATAAATATCAGAAGTTTTGGAATTTCTTCCTTTTTAAAGTTTACTAACCTCTCACAAAGAAATCAAATATTTTTAGTGACATTTTCAAAGGTAAGGCCTTGCTTTCTACATGTTCATCATGAGCAAGTTTTTGAGATTTCCGCTGGTTTTGCTTTCCCAAAGTACACTAAAGTTGCTTTTTGTTGTCTCGAAAACTGGCATCACAGCTCGATTGTTTTGATCCAGTTCAATTATTCTTTTAGGGTAAGATTTTCTCAGGTCAGGAACGTCTTGTCCTTGCCCTCCAGTTCTTTGTGTCTCTTCTGTGTCACTTGTTTGAACACACTAGAGCTATGTCATGTATTAGTCAAGAATAATTTAATGGACAAACTAACTATTGTTGCCTTTAGCAATAACTCAGCCCAAGGGTTTCAAAGACGGAGGTATGCATGGGCAAACAATAGCATCTTTCAATTAATGCTCCCTTGGTGCTCCTGTAATCTTCATGAGGAAGCCACTTGTATGGTGATACATAAGGTAAGCTTTGACCAGCAAACCGGTGCGACTTTGCAATACATTTTTAAAGCTCTTCAAAATCTAATTTTCATGAAGATATGAAGATTAAATGTGCTAAATCCATAAGGTGTTTGTATTGATTTAAAAACCATGTATGCAAAGGATTCAGTAAAGATTTACAAAGCAAGATTTCAGAAACAGTGAACTAGTTGATATTATCATTACCAAGCAATGGCTGGGAGCATGATTCTTTCTGGATAACCCTGAAGGGAATGAATGAGTTCAAATATAAATTTTCATTTGATCAACTCCTGGGCAGATCCCTAAGGCAAGGGATTTACCTCATCTTAATTTCAGTTTTCTCATTTTAAAGAGGTAAAAACATCATATTTCACATGGTTATTTTAAGAAGTGAAGAAAATAATACAACGACATTCTTAATCCCATGCTTGAGCATCCAAATGAAATAGTTTCTTATATTGTTATACAACTGTTGCTTCTGTTGGATAAAAATACAAATTTTGGTTAAACTCAAGGCTTTCAGAATATCAGTTTTGAAAATATCAGTATTTTAAAAGGATTAAAATGCATAAAAATCACTATATCGAATATAAAACTATGAATTTCAATGAGAGTAAAAAATCCATTTATATCTTCCCTTAATGAGAAGAAAGCTATATATAATTATTAATAACAGTCAAAAAGAATAGAACAAAATCCTGTAAATAGTTATCCTGTTCAGTTTTGAGCTTCATCTCCTCTATGTCATTGTGGGAAAACAAAAAAGATTAGGAAGATGCTGCTCGTGTGTGTGTGTGTGTGTGTGTGTGTGTGTGTGAATTTGTTATGTATTTTAAATAATTATTTTGTATTCCAATGTCTGAATTGCAAAGTCTCTGAGCCAAGAATAATGGAATGAATTGTCCATTTGTTTGCTCAATGCACTAAAAACTGTGTAGAAACAGTATCACCACTTCAGATACAGCCTGACATGGGAAGGCAGATGGCACTAGCAGAAGATGCTCTGGTTTGTTATTTACCCACTCCTTTTAAGAGGAAACCTTCTGAATTAGCAGGTATGATACTTCTCTTCACTGCACATTCAATATTTTGCTATCTGTCCTTGTCTGTGAGAACCTTTTTCCTTAACATTTTTGGGCTATCTTTTAGCAACATGTTAACTTCAATTAGCTTTGAAAATGAAAAGTTGAGGGGATTTATAATGTCTTTATTTATTTTATAAAGGCCTTGTATTAAAATGCTTTCATCTGGGATCACAAGTAACCCTCACCACAGAGTTAAAATTTAGGTTCCATTATGAAGCTTGTCTTTGATATGAATATGATAAAGTTCAGAGAGTTCAAGGCACTGCTCTAGGTCTCTGGTCTGAAAAAGGGTGATGCTAGTCTGCAAGTTCCTGCTTGGTTCCATCTGGATGTTTAAAAATCTTTTGTGGTCTGATCATGATTTTAGAAGATTCTAATTTAAAGGATTGTTTACTAAAAAGGAGAAAGCTTATATTTTATTAAAGTATAAACATTGCCCAGAACATATTAGCAACTAAAAGTTTCTTGTTCAAGTTTCAGGGTCATCTTGGTAAATTGGCTTTTATCCAAAAATATGGTGCTTATAAAATCTGAAAACATCTGAGAAGTTGAGGGACAATGAAATCACTTCATTTAAACACCCTTAAAAAGACTTCAAATTCATAGCCAGTGGTAATGCAGAAAGCATAGCATCCCTTAAAAAGACTTCAAATTCTTGTTTTTAAAAATGAGACTTTTATTAAATGTCAAAATAGTAAAGTGTTCAGCATGAAAAAGTTTTACCAACTCACAAATTTACCTTCTGACAAAAGCCTCTACATTCAATAGCTCCTAAATCCATCTCTGCTTTGTTAGGAGTATAAAGTCAATTACAGGAAATGGTAGCTAAACCATCCTGCTAATGTGTCCCAAGGTTTTGCTCCTAAAAAGAGGGCTGGCTTCTTCAGATAATTTTCTTAAATGGGATGTTGTTCTTGTTGTCTTAATTTTCACAAGTATTCCATTAAGAGGTTTGCTTCATTAATGGGAGGCACCTGTGTGTTTCACCCTGGCTCCTGGCAAGCTTCTAAGTGCACAATGGTTGCATAGAAACATTGATTTTAATTCATAAAGTCTTGTGTGGTTTAAGTACTATCTGCATTTACTAGTTGTACTTACTACAGGTGGAAGCAAATATAAAAGAGCTGTTTATTTTATCTATCTATCTATCTATCTATTTTATCTATGTATCATTATATCTATGTCTCCTAGGGACAGAATCAGATTCAGATTTTGGGGGGGACCTAAAACATATATAGTTTGTAAGGCCTTTTTAAAATAAACATACAATTATGATAAAAATATTCATTAAATTGGAAAAGATATAAAAATAAATTTTTGAAGCAAATTCAATAATGAAACAATAGAGTCATAAAACTTTCTTAATTTATAAATGATTTGAGACAATTCCATGATACATTTGGTAAACATGTTTTTCAACATTCATCTGCATACTCTTTGATCTCCTGTTTGTAAGACAATATTCAGTACTATTATTTTCCTTAGAAAGAATAATAATTCCATCTTTTCTCAGGTAATTCAGTTTTTCAAGTGTTTTTTTTGAAATGCTTTATTATTCATGATTTAGCACACATTTTTTGCTTCATATGTTATTACTCATACTGTAAAATACATTTTAAAAAATATTAGCAAATCTAAAAAAACATTTCTCTATTCTTTTATAGATGAGCTATAAAATGTTAGAGTATTTCAAGGTCCCTAGTTCAGTAACTATCATTGAATATTTTTTGGAGCAAACCTACAGCCATTTACTGCTGATGTCACACACAGGCATCCACCCTCTGACCATGCGAGATCAGTCACACTCCCAGTGAGTCAGTATGAGGCTGCAGAAGTATCATAAAACCATTTCGGTGTCAATATGTATAGGCTTCAATTGCTGAACTACACACAAAAGTGCCTGCGAATCACTGAATTCAAGCTAAACAAATTCAGAACTTCACTTCGGCTAATTCAACCATCCTCATATTCAAGCCTAGATTCAGGCTACTTCAGATCTTGATAAGTCCTGAGGTTATTTAATTTCAAATAAAATAACCTCTTTAAAAAATATTTCTGTATATTCTATCTCCAAGAAAGAAAGCAACATGTAAGGCTTGAGGCTGTGACAGTGTTAGTTAAGTGAGCTTTGGGAAGGTGTTTGTCACAACTGTGTTTTGGGGACACCTGCATAAACACACTTGAATAACTTCAATATAATTCATACTATAAGAAAATAAAAGTATTAAGTGGTAGAACTCATAATGAATCAGTTAAAACTCCCTACTACCTGGCCCCTAAAGTAGGCAAGGACAGGTCAATTCTCACCCATTGGTATCATCCAGAACATAGTGCCATCTAAATATACTGCATGTATTCCAAGGTACAAAGTGCTGTCCTTTATTAATTTTGCTTCAGTTTTTAGTGACTGAATGAAAGCTAGAAAATTTGCACAGTCAATAAAAATTTCTCATTTCCTGCCTTGTATTTGTTGAGATAGAAAAATTTGCAAGCCAACAAGGAAAAAGAAAAAAGAAAAACATTTAATACTTCAATCTGCTTTTTTTCAAACGACAATGACAGATTCTCAAGATCAAAATAAGCAAGAATTTCCAGAGTATGTCAGATGCCAAGTGGCAAGGGTCAGGAGAGAGGTGCAAACTCATGGTCCAATGTTTACAACAGCGTAGAAACACATGACAGTCAAGAGTACCCCAGGCTGCATGGAGTGGTTAAGGGTACTGGTAACCTCCATAATAGCAAGGCCAGAAAGGTGGCATGAAAATTGAGATCAGTAACCTGTTCTCCCATCCATAGAGTGAGATCATGCGGGAGCCAGGGGGTCTTTAAGCACTGGTTTCATACAAAAGTGTTCTAAGGAAAAGACAGTTGTAACAGAAAAAGCACTAGTAAGCAGAGAGTCTTGGTTAACGCAGCAAGGAAAATGTGAGTCTGCCGGAGGTTAGTGCTGGTAGCATCAATCACAAGGTACAAGGGAATGAAGAGTCTCACTTTTTTCTGATTAGGCCGAGAAAAGTGTCTCTTGCTAAGCACTGCCATGCATATACAGATATCCAAACCCACAGAGAACAGACAAATGATAAACAAGGAAGAACAGCACTAGTTACTTCAGAAAGACTGCTATGTTTGAAATTGAATTTAAGCGTTCAGAGGGGAAAAATGCTGAAAAGAATATTTAAGCAATACGCTGTGGCATATCTTCCTTCCATTTCCATCCCTGAGGCATTTCCCTGCCCTTTTTGGGTGAGAATAAGGAGGTTCTCATCCACAAACCAAACCAGAGCGGAAGTTAGAACAGCTCTCAGGAGAGTGACATGCTTGCCCTACTGTACTGCTGGGTTTCAGACTGCAGAAACTTGGGCCCGTGTCATGGTGCTTTCCAGAGCAAAGCATGGTGCGGGAGTCTTTTTTAAGGACTAAATGGGTCTACAGTTTGGACTATGATCTTGGATGCTGGCTATAAGAGACTGAGGAAGTCAGGAGTGATGACATATATTGTAATCCCAAATACTGAGTACAATAATCCAAGTATTGCAATCCCTTTTCCAGTCTTCCTCACAATCTAAGAAGTTATATACATATATATATATATATATATATATATATATTTTTTTTTTTTTTTTTTTTTTGTGGCACCGGGGATTTAACTCACAGCCTCACACCTGCCAGACAGGTGCTTAAGCCACTGAGCCAAACTCCCAGCCCTAGTTTTTTGAGGCAGGGTCACACTATGTAGCTCAGGCCGGCCTTGCGCTCGCGAGCCTAGAACTCACAACGCTCCTCCTACCTCAGCCTCCCGAGTGCTGGGATTAAAGGCGTACGCCACCACACCTGGCTTAAGAAATTGTATTTATAATCCCATTGAGACATTATTGGAATCCCAGAAAGTTAATTCCAATCCACCACTCCCAATGCAACCCACGGTGAGAGTAAAGACGCCAAGACACATTCAAAGTTAAGGGCAGTCAAGGGGGCCTGAATCCAATCCTCGTGAAGCTGTGCAGACAAAGGCCCTGATCCAAGGCCTCTCCCAGAACTTATTATCTTGTGAAGGAGAGGGTGGCTCGAGGATGAGTGACAGTGACAGTAAGGATGGCAGGAACTACGTGAGTACCTTGATCTGGCTAGCCAGGCAGTGAGAAAAGTATCTTTGCAAAATGCAGAGATAATGATATGCAGAAGGATCAATTTGCATAATTCAATTACGGTAGCAACTGTATTGTTTTTGGAGGCTGTTGCTTCAGTTTCTGATATGTAAACTTTTGTGCCCTGGGTACTCATAACCTCTTTATCTCGAGGCTCATACCCAGTTGACATTCCTGGAGCTGACTGGCTCTACCATCCCTCTGTGCTCATATATTTTACAGAGAGCACTATGTGAGGAAACAGGAGACTAGTGGCTTCAGAGATTATGTGCCAATACCTTGGCTAGCCTTATTTGCAAAGCTTCGAGCCAATTGAAGAGAGAAGGAAATACCATAGTCAGCTCTGTACGTATCAGTATAAGGAAGTAAGTCTCCATATAATCAAAGTTGCAGCAATTGTTCTGCCTTCAAGGGGAGTCACTCAAATTGTCTCCCGCAGACATACACCTATAATTCCTGCACTTTGAGAGGCTCAGGCAGGAGGCTTTCAAGTTCTAAGTCAGCCTAGGCTACTTTGCAACTGAATGAGATACTGTTGGAAAATTAAAGAAAATAAAACTAAAAACAGGCTAAGGATGTAACTCAGTGCGAGGAACCTGGGCTTGATCCTTGGTGTTTCAATATGTAAGTTAATTAATTAATTAACTAATTAATTAAAAGTTTATGGGAGAAATCCTTAATTGACATTGCCTTGAAAGGCAGTGAGAATATACTACTACCTGCCTCATCTTTTGCACTCAGGTTCCATGAGGCATAGTGGTAAGGACAAAATTCAGTCAAAGGTAGCATTCTTAAGAGGACTCTACTAGAGGATAGCTATGACAATGACTCACTCGCTCACCCTAGAAAGCAGGGCTAATCTAGGAGTGGCTGAGAGTGCCAGGTGTGGAGGAGTCAGATAAAGAGTCTCTGTTAGAGAATTGCTAGGTGAAGTTTTCCAGTAGGAAGAATAATTCACAATAGCACTTTAAAAAGAAATAGCCGACATTTGGTGTCTGCCACACACTCAGCAGCAAAGTTCAATCTCAGCAGTGTTAATCAAGAAAGATCTCATTTTTTATCTTCCCTTCATCTTTTCCATCCTCGGAGGATGAAAGAATGACCGCTTGATACAGAATTAAAGATTCAAGTGTTTTCTTGAGTGATGGATGGGAGAAAGAGAGCTTTGCAATAAATGAGAAATTAAAAAAAAAAACAACCTTTCGTTTCAGTCTGATTAGATTCCTTACTATCTGAAAATACTCCTCTCCCACTGTCTAGAAGCCAGGAGACCTACACAAAGTATCTTCTAGAGGACAGGAATGAAAAGAAAGAAGAAAACTGTTGTAGGGGAAAAATAAAGATGTGTCTGTCCTCTCCCAATGATCAGATCACATCAATAGTCTAAATAGGTGATATTCTAATTCTTCTCCTGAATCAATCACCCACAGATATCTACAACCTCCCCTGGTGGAAGGTGATATCACATGCCAAGAGACAAGGATACAAGGATACTGAAGAAGTGAAAAAAATTTTGATGGATGGGAAGAAACAAAAGAAAAGAAGGAGAAAACTTAAGAAGAAATGCAAAGCTGCAAGAATAAAGCATACTCGGGTTTTATTCTTTCTGTGGGAATGAGGATATTCTGCATGCAGGAGGATGGCAAATAATCTGTGACTAGAAGGCCAACTGTATGTGCATTAGCATCCTGTTAGGAAGCGGTATTCCTGTCCTGCCATTGACAAACAAGCCTTAGTCACCAGATACTGTTGGCCAATGGAAGTTCAGTAAAAGTGGAAAAGGCTGAGATGGAAAATCACTTGTACTTTGGGGTGTGCCTTGTTTTTGCATGTTGGAAACTGTCACCTACAGACACATGAGCTAATTTACTTGATTGTGAGAGAACAAATGTCTCTGTTATCCCCATAGCTCCAGCCAGCGGCCAGCAACAACACTCCCCCTACGAATGAGTTGACCCCTGCAGTCATGCAGTTCTAGTTGAGCCACAAGATGGTGGTGGCCACGTGGAAGGTTCAGGTACAATCCACAGAAGAATTTTTCAGCTGAATTCAACACCAACTGCTGCCTTACAGAGTCATGAGCCAATAAAATTGTTGCTTTAGAACATTCCATCTTTTTTCATAGCAAGTGACAACCATCAAAACTAGTATATGTTTTCTTATGATACCATTTTTTCTTTCAAATATCTCAGTTTTAGAAATGAAAAGATCTCATAATTTGGTATCCATGTAGATGTGACTGTCTGTTAATCTTCTAATGAGTGCATGTGATGGATACTCCCTGGGAAGCTCTCTTGATCTGAGTCCCCGGATCTACTGGTATACACATGGTGCCTATATAGGAACTCTCTTTTGGTGAGCTAGAGATGTGAGCATTTCAGAAACTACCTGTAATGAAAATGGAAGGTTAATTAGCAGGTTTTCTGCCAACAATTCCTGTAAATTTTATGAATAACAATTCTTGAAAGAACATTGCTAAAAAATGAAGATATTCTTTCCAGACAAAACAGTGAAACCCTGTGAAGTCATCTTCTTGTACACATGTAATGATTGGAGGGACGGTGGGAACTAAAATTTTGAGACGTATCCAGGTGGTATAATTGTCTGCATTTTGGCCCCTCTGGAGGAAATTGCCATTCTGATCACAAATAATTTTTTCTTTAAGTTAAACATTTCATTCTCTTGGGTGTTTGTTGCTAATGGAGACAGAAATACCACTCTCATCTGGATTTAATACATTTCACACACACTTCCATCAAGTGAACTATTTTCTCAGTAGAAGTAGAATTTTAACAGTTTTTTGTGACTTTTCACACATCATCACTTACAAAAGTCCTTCCTTAAGGGGACTGGTGTAATATTTGGCTTTGTCTTGTTCAGAAATGGATAAACAGATGTCATTTTCAGATTTTCATGAGCAAAATTCAAGTGTCTTCACGCAAGGGAACTGTCACAGTGAAGTTTCTCTTGTTTTCTTCCTGTGTTGACCATGTTATCTTAGACGCGAATGCTTGCTCCCCCTACCTCCTGGTTTTCTGCCAATATATAAATGTGTCTACATATTTTTGGACAACTGGGTCCTTCACAATGCACAGCACCATTTGGAGAGGATTAGAATGCTGTGAGTAGTGCTAAACTACCCCCAAATTTCCACCCTGGGATTTGTTTATCTAGGTTTTAATACATGAACTCACTTTACAGGAATGACGAGGGTAATAATGAGTGGTACATTAAAGTACAGTGATTTGAAAGTGTTGTAGGCTTTATATTGAAAATCAATGTGACACAGGAAAAAAAAAGCAACGCGCTCCTTGGAGTGAGGCAACTTGGATTTAGTTGTATGTGTGCATTTTTATTCTACACTGACTTCAAGAGGTCACACAAAAACCACACAATAGGTGGTTCTGAACAGGGGCTTTCAGTTCCTTGACCTTCTAGATTTTACATAAGAAATGGGGGGATGGGAGGAGGCACATGCTGTTAAAGTTTATTATAAAATTCTGAAAAAAAGAAAAGCACTTCTGTCATTTAGTAGGTGATCAGGAAATATTCATTGCCTTTATTATTTTGAAAGCAGATAGTTGTTTGATATTTAACAAAAATGAAAGAAATTATTTCCATCTATTTTATAAATTTAAATTATATAACACCAAGAAAATGTTCATCAATAATTGCTGCAGATTTTAAAACAACTCTATTTGGGCTCATAATTTGCACATTCTGCTAATATTTAAGCCTCTGCCAATCAACCTGAAAATTATGTGACTCAAAAGTATTTGTGCCAGTATTGGGGCTGTGATGTGTCTATACCACACAGGAAACTGAGGAATAAGTCAGTGCTCATGGTGATGGAATTTTGTCTGGTGAGGGCTAAACTAGAAATTTTTACATTTCTAATCTCAGTTCATCAGTATCGTAACAGAGAATGTAATACTAACCCCCATTTATGGGTGAGAGAAATAAAGATCTGAGAGGTCAAGCAAGTTGCTCATTATCACACAGATCCTGTTTCAATATCCAGATAATGTTCTAAATTAGCCTTTGTTCACAGCTTTTAACAAAGCTTTCAGTAAGCAAATTGTTCTGGGGGATTAGCATTTTCTACCTCTTAGTGCCATGGTGTCTTTGATTTAGAAATAGTTTTTTAAAAATTGCCCACATTACCCTATCATTTCAGAGTTGTGATAAGTACCAACCCAGGATTAGATTAGTGTTAGAACCCAACTCCTAGGACTCCGAGAGAAAAATAGAAGAAAAACAAAGCATATGGCTTATTTTTCACTTTCCTAAATTTTATTGCCTGTTTTACAGAGAAGAATCTCTTTAATATTGTGAGCTCTTTTGAGCTATAGAATTGTAGAATACTACTGATGGTGCGATGAAGATTGTGTGATTATTTCAAGTGCTTACGTCTTATTGGGGTGGGAACAGAAGGAGTTCTATTGGGAGAAGTCACTTGATTGTATCACAAGCAAGGAAGTAGCATGCATGTAAGTAATACTACTAATTTCTTGTACTCATACTACACTATTCTGTATCTTTCATTAAGCCCTGTTACTTGGTCAATAATGCAAAGACTTCACGATAATTGAAGACAAATATATGGAAGCATTTTTTTCAGCTCAGCAAGCTCTGATAATCCTTGAAAGAAAATAGAAAATCTGATCAGAAATTGGAAAGATATCTTTTAGAGATTAGTCTTTCACTATAGTAATTCAAATTTTCCAGGTCAAATACAGAATCAAAATATGTAATGGCTCATATATCATAACCATCCATTTCTTTTTACTTATCAGTTCAAGGTAGATGGCAAAATGGCAAAGAACGGAGAAAATTCTGAAAGGATTTGTGTCCATATCAGGGATGCAAGATAAAGGCAGTTCTGCCCTTCTCAACATAGAGCTTTCGTGGTCACCACAGATCTCATTTCTTCCTGGTTTAGCCAGCACCTAGGAGGTCATACTGGGCAAAGCTTGGAAGTGGAGCTCATTACCTTCTCTCTCAGTCCCACTGTCACATTTACAAGGGAGGCTGGAAGATACAGTCTGTTTTCCCAAAAGATGAGGAAACAGCTTTAGGAAAATATTTATTATCCTTATGCAGGACTTTCAAATACATATTTGGAACCAGAATATGTTTACATTTTTATGATTGCATTTGCTTTTCTGAATATTTGTGGGTCTTTTATTTATGTATGTGACTTCCTTTGTGCATGAGTACAGAATTTTTTTAAGGATAATGTACTTCTATCAGTAGGTAGGTTGCATTTTTGTTTGTCTGAACACGTGAAGGCAGCACTTTAATCTATATGCTTTCTCTAGTTCAGAAAATAGGCTTTTGTTAAAAGCAGGAAGCTATAGGGATTAAGTGATTGTTAAACAGTAAGGGAATCTCTGATAATACCTAACCACCATTCATGGACTAGTGAAGCATTTCACAGATTGCTTTCCTACATTTGTTGAATTTTAAGCATTACAAAACCTGTCTTTTGCTAATAAGAACTTATCGACTTAGCTCATTTGCATAGTGAAACTAAATATGCAGTTAATTTGCACATTTAAAAATGTATAAAAAAGCATTTTCCCTGGCACACTGGGGGGGCTCTAAGTTGCACAAATAAGAAACTTTAACTCAAAGAAAACCAGAAAAACCCATGGATATACAAATAGGACTAATTGGTATTTGGTTTATAGCTACATGCTGACAACGATTAAGTTAATTACAAGGCGCATGGTGCTAAATTACCATCTTTTTCATACATTTTCTGAAACAGCGAGAACCTCAGAGTGGTTCTGGTTCAAAGTCTAGTTATTCTAAACAAGAACAGAACTGAAGTTATTTCCAGAGTTAACCACTTAACACATTCCAGTACAATTAATAAATACTCTAAAAACTTCCATTTTATAGTAAGAAAGTCAAGTACAGATATATTCAGTTGGATAAACACTAACGTAGTTTCCAAATGGTTTTGCAATCTGTTGCTCTTGAAAAAGTGTTGTGTTGGTAATGAGTTCGAAGGCAACATTTTGTGAGAAGATGAGGAAAAATTGGTTCTGGAAGCAAGAGGGTAAGTATCTATTGGCCATATAAAATAGAAACAGGAATACAAGCTAAAGACCTTTCATGTTTTTCAGAGAGACCTGGAACAAAAAAACAAATAATTGTAGAAGCAGATTGTTTGTAAATTAAAATATTATGTTACAATGCAGATAAAATTGTCCCTTGTACTCTAGAGAACAGGACTGGACACCACCAAGACCCTTGTTAACATTTAAACTATAAGAAGTTCATTCCCAAGTCATTAATGAGTCCATTCGATTTGGGTTTATCATTTGGATTTATTGAAACCATATGTAAATTCAAATCTACTCAAACTAATGAAATTTACCAGAATCAGAGGAGGAAGAGTATTTTCTCTAATGCTTTTGGACAAAATGTTTTTCAGAACTGAATTACTGGCTTCATTGTGTAGTATCCTCCTTCCCATAACCTTCAGAAGCAGGTCTCTGTATGGAATAAATGTTGGGGCAGCATGATTTTAGTTAAGCAGGTGATTAATGTAAATAAACAGTGTTACTGATAGCTGGGGTACGTTATATAATAGAAGAAGGTTGCCAAATTCAGTCTTGCAGAAATATTTAAGGGCCTTCTATCCTTTCATTGACTCCTAACTTGTTTTCAGATGAAAAGTGACAATTTTTTGAATGGTAAAGAAATTCAGAATTCTAAGGAAAGGTGTAAATGGATTGAACACATACAGAGTCTATGGTTTCCATAACCTTCCATCTTACTTTTTCTATTCTCCACCCAGCCCATTGTTATATATTCTTGCACATGAACTGTGACCAACCAAAAACCACAAGTCCTGCAAATAAAAACTCTAAGGATTCTGGCAATTAGAATGGAATTGCACCAGTGATACTAAGCTGCAGACAAGAAAAATGCTGAATAATCTATAGCTATTGTAACCACAATTTTTAGAGTTGTTAGAAACAAAACAAAACAAAACAAAATTGCTAACTGAGCCAAACCACAAAGACTTGTATTGCTCTTTTTTTGTTTTTGTTTTTGTTTTTCCCAGAATTCTCAAGTTGGCTTCATTTTAGAGTTATCTCATCTTCAGGTGTTATCTCGTACACATTAAGTGAAAGAGACTTTTAACTTCCTTTTCAAGCACTTAAATTGTTTTCTGTACATATTTTAGCAGACTAGGAGAAAACAAGGAAGATTTCTAATTGTTTTTTCTTTTATTTGACCCATACTCTTCTTTATTCCAGCCCTTGTGCTCTTTTATAGCTATCACTGTTAATTAATTAATTAATTTGTATTTTTGAGACAAAATCTCACTTTTGCAGTTCAGACTCATTTTGAGCTCACTCTGTAGCCCAGGCTGGTCTTGAACTTTCGATGATCTTCCTGCCTCATCCTCCTGAGTGCTGGAATATAGGCATGTGCCAACATGCTGGGCTTCACTGTTAATTTATAAGGCTGTTTAAAATGCATGTGCTTATAATAATAATAATAATAATAATACCAGGAATGTCAAAACTATTGAAGTGTAATTTATTTAAGTATGACAAAATATCAAAGAAATCTTGAGAATTTGTGTATTGGTCTTCTAATGAAGATTTAGCATTAAATAACTCAAGAAAATTTGACAACTGCAAATACAACAACAGAAAATAAAATCCAGGTTAGTAAAACATATAAAATAAGATTTAGTGCATAACTTTCCCCTTATGAACAACACAAATAAACAAAAAGGTAATTCATTTAATCCGTAATTAAATCTGTGTAAAGGATGTGCGGGAAAATGCAGAACTAAACTTAGGCAGCAACAAAATTTAAGAAATACTTTTGTTGCTCAGAGCAAGAAGAAAAGGAGGAGTTAAGAAAAAAGACTTGCAAAACCTTATTTTGCATGAGTAAAGTTATATCCCTAAGACAGAATGATTATTGGAGATGCGTTCCATCATTTTATATTCTTTGATTTGGACCAATTTGGGAACCATTAGATAGTTGTCAATGGTTACCATGTAAAACATATTTTATGATGCTTAACAGCTCTTTCATTTTCAAAGGTATAAATGAATCAAAAGCTAAGAACCATAGTGACTCATAAGTGCAAACTGCGTCACACACAGATAATGACATAATTGTTAACATTCTCATACTTAGTGTTTGTCTACACACATATATAGATCAGTTATTTTAATTTGATTAAACAATTGCAAGAAAGGAATGAGTCTGTTGTACAAATAGTTTACATGGGGATTAGTACTAGCAGTCAGATTTTCTGACAATATCACAGACATAAGATTCAGCTATTGTAAAGTAAAGTAAATATAGAGGGAAACCAGATGGTCTTAGCAAAAAATAAATTAATTTTTAATTATGTAACTCCTTGACTACCATGTTTTAGATATTAAAATTCATTACAAGTACAAGTTTACGAAGAATTTATGACCTACAGAGAAAATGTCTAAATTGGACATAGGCTTACTGTATGTGGCAAATTTTGGGGACAAATATTCCCAAATTTCTACCTACACTTAGCATGTAATTTGCTTGTATTACTGAGAATATACTCTCACAAAATAGTCTACTGTTGGTGTAGATGAAACCAATATGAACATGGTCTATTTCCTTGTTACATTCAACCACTTGCATTGTGTTGCAGGGTACCATCGAGAGCCACTAATAGAAGAGTCTTCATTTGGCAGTGAGCTTAGCTGACATTTTAAGATTAAATCTTGAGTTCCAACCCCTGGTAAGCCTGAGTAGACTTTAAAGCATCCCTCTAAGGCATACTTACAGCTCAGAACAACAAAACTGTAAGCATAATTCCCCCAAATGTATTTTTTGGGTGACTGAATCATTAGTATCACAATTAGCTTAAGCAAAATTAAATTAAACTTGAAAATTTCAATGCTGATAGAGGTGAAAAGAGATTTAAGAAAGAACTAAAATTCATCTTTAATGTTTACCTATGCAAAATGTTACTTGACTTCTCAGCAACATATATTTTGTATAGCTTCCAGTCATCTTGTAGAAAAGATTTCATTGGGAATGGCTAGAATCAATTGAAAAATAAGATTTTCAAATTGTATTTACAAATGTAGAAAGATTTTTAGTTCAATTCTCTCTCTCTTTCTGCTTGAAATTACAAGTACATTTCTAGCAAAAAATGTAAATTGGTATTAGAAAAGTAGAACACAATGTCTTACTTTTTTGGTTGTTTTGTTTTGTTTTGTTTTGTTTTGTGGTATTGGGAATCAAATTCAGGACCTTGTATTTGCCACGTGGGCACTATACCACTGAGCTATATCTCCTGCCCTCTTTATGTATTCTTAAAAAGAACTAAAGTACTTTGTATTACAGATTGAAAAAGTCGTATGAAAAGACCACATTTAGGAAACTTATATTCTAGCCTAAGTCATCTAGAAGTGCTTATGGTAAATTCCAGTCAAGTGTAAAACTAATGAATCAGACATTGATGATTTATAGGAAGAAAGGCAAAGTCATTTTTGGGTGTTTCAAATATCTGAGATTTCTTGCTGTTTACATATTTTCCAGATACGCTGAGGGGAAAAGGTTATCTCTCCATACCCATTTCTCCTTTTTATCAGTGGGAGCAACTTGGTATAAAGAAGTGAGTTCCCTTTTATATTAAACAAGAGAGCCTGCATTAAAGGCTAATATATCTCCTTTATGACTCAGGTAGGCCCATTGGGGTGGGGTAGGAAAGAAATCAAATGCTTCTCCACACACTAATTGGGGTCCATTGACTCAAAGAGCAGACAGGCTCCTTGCTAATCGGAAAAAGGAAATGTTTTCCCTTTATTAGTATGGATTTAGACTATGACTGAAAGATAAGTCAACATTCATTCTTGATAGATGTTCTTTAATGGTTCCACTTCCTAAGGCAGGAGCAGACCAGCATCACACTGGTATGAATGTATGTTGGAAAACACTAATTGTATTCTTTGTTTCCTTTATCTATGGGGCATACGTACATAGTCAAACTTTGACATTGAGTAGTGATGGGTATCATAGCCATTTGAGGAGGATATCATGAAATCTGAGGAGGATATTTGAATGTACAAGTCTTTGACCTGGGGCAATCAATGTATGTAGAAAATAATCATAATAAAGTTAAGCATATACTGAGCTTATTACATGACAAAAATGTTTTAAGTGCCTGAATATACCAATCCACTTAATCTTTACAACTATGCAATTACATAGGTAGCATTATTATATTTATTTCACGGATAAAGAAATGTGTCAGAGATAGGTTAAATAAATTTCAGATGGCCACCGGGTGGCAAAACTAGGATATTCACTCAAGCAGTTCATAGCCAGAGTCTGTGCTTTTTACTCTCTGCTGTGTAAAAATACAGTAACAGAGCTGCAGCTGTGATGGTGGTGATGGTAATGGTGGCGTGATATATTAAACATTCACTATGTCCATACCTTGCCCTGGTGATATGTCAATTTATTCTATCTTTATAATAACACTTCCAAATATGCAGAACTAAAAGAAAGTATGACAAACATTTATAAGCTCAGAGAATGAGAGTTCAGCCTATTGCCAGGACTGTGGTTTTTCTAACAAAGTAAGAGTGCGATTTGGAGGGAATGATCTAAATCAAAAGGCTTTTGGTGAAGGTTCATGCTTCAATGAGAAGAGAATGATGAGAGAAGACATCCACGGAAGGCTTCCCCTTCTATGGAAGTCCCCTGCTATTTAGATGTCTTCCATATTTAGACTAGCAGAAGAAGCAAAGATGGCTAGAATATTAAGATTTTCTAGCTTGTATGGAAATTCGGTAATTAAGTTAATCTTTCAGTAGAGAAGTGTACGGGCATATCCAAGTCTCTTGTGCGAAGCTTGACTAGACAAAAGAGCCAGTTGAGCTCTGCTTTCTATCTTCTCAGAATCTAGCAAAGTGGGATGGTAGTCCGTTATGTGAGCCATGACAGAAGTTTCTGCTGATTTTCTATGGCAGCAAAATGTCCCCCATTGCTATGAGGCGCAGAGCAGAGTCATGTTAGTCACCAAGAGACAATGCACAAGCCACCACGAACATTTGTTTCAGCAAGTATTCTGAACACTTGCTTAAAACATGAGGAAAACAAAGGAAATTCAGCAGATTTTTGGAAGACACAATTAAATGGGTAGGCTATTTAGTGTTTTTATTAGAAATATGAGTCGCTAGGAAGTAAGCTCACTCTGCATTCCAGTTATCTTTAGGTGTATTGGCAGTGAAGGGGGAATACATACTCTAGAAACATTCTCTGAAGTTACCTGAGTAACTTTATTGCAAGTTTTCATATGCATCTTACAGAGTTTTAAAATTCTTAAATAAATAATAAATGTAAGTAATCATATGTATGTCAATTAGTTCACAGAGTTGAATCGTTTTTGTTTAATCTAATTTACTTCAGCTTTGCTTTGTTGAAAATAAAGTGAAATGCTACAAGTGTGAGGCAATAGAAGTGGCAGTGATGTGGGAATATTTGAGAGGCAATCTCGTCACTCTTTCTTAGTAAGAATTGATACACTAACTTTGAATCTACACACAAGACTTTTCCACTTCAAACCATGGTTATTTTGGACTTTTTTTTAAATTAGAACATTACCTTAGTTTCACAATCATTTTTTTTTAAATAGTATTAGATTATCTCTAGAGCCCAGGAGGCACAGACTTCATGGGAGACAGACCTTGAATCAAAACCACCAGGAGGAAGTTTCTATAAAGTGCCATTACTGAACACCCCGCCCTTCTTTCTCTACAGCAAGATTCAACAAACATGGGGTACTAAGTTCTGTTTCTCCTTCTTCTCCTTTTTCTTCTCTTCCTTTTAAAATTTTTTGCTGGTTTATACAATTTTAATTCTAATTTTTTGTACATTTTGGCAGTACATAACGTCCACATTTCTTGTATGGAGTTGGTACATTCTACGTAACACATCTTAATTCCTTTTCTCATCCTCTCCCCTCCATCTCTTGATCCTCATCTTATTTGACAAAGATCTATCTTCCTACTTCTTATTGTCTATCTTTTATTTTGCTCTTTATTTATATTTTGAGTTTCTCATATAAGAGAGACCACTCAGGATTTAAGCCTCTGTGTGTGTGTGTGTGTGTGTGTGTGTGTGTGTTTGATTTAGTTCATGTAATATTATGTTCTCAAGTTCTGTCGATTTTCCTACAGATTACTCAAGTTTATATTTGTCTATAGCACAGTAGTACGCCATTGTATGCAAATACCACATTTTCTTTATCCATTCATCTGTAGTTGGACATGTAAGCTTCTACCAGATGATCACTCTAGGCAGAATTACGCTTTTTAAATGGAACTAAAAATGTTCAGGAGAGATCATTTGATTAGCCCCACTTGGTGGAGACATTATCTCTTAGTCAATCAAAGACAGGTGCAAAGTTGGGAACTAGGTAGTCTATAGGTTTTTACTGGAGGAAGTTGGTGTAGTAGGAAGAAGCAGTCAGAAGAACATGCATAGATTATGGACCAAATAAGTCTCCTAAATACAGCAATATAATTTGAAACTTATTTCTGAAACAAATCTGTTTTTTTTTTTTTTTTGCACACATACACACATGTACACTCATACTCGTATGTCTAATGGTGAGTTCTTTCACTTAACATTATGGTCTCAAGGTACATCCATTTTTCTGCAAGTGACTCAAGTTTATCCTTTTCTTATGGCAGAGCAGTAACTTCTGTTATGCTGGGTCTTGATTTCTTTCATAAAAACCGAATTCCTTCAACTAATCTATATTCCATGCATTACTAGCATCATAACTAAGGCTCCTGGTTTCTTCTTTTTCAGCTGACCAAAATACAACCCTGAGTTCAAATTCTCATTAACTTTAATAATTGAGGTTTACTCCGTGGAGAACTGAAAATGATTTCAATTCTAAGTCAGAATTCTTATGATATATTCTCCCAATTTGACTTCAAACACTAAATACTCTATGTAGTTAAGATTAAGATTTTGCAAATCCTGGCAAAGAATGCAAATAGGACGTGTTGAGTGAACTGAAATAAACATTTTCTCTGTGGTCCTATCTCTGTGTCCTGCTTCTCTGTGCACTGCGTCCTTCAGTGGTTAACAGAATGGCATGGTACTTGGTGATGTACTGATCTTCAGTGGTAGAACAGATACGGCAGTCTGTAAAAATAATTTTTAACGTACCTCTCTGAGTGAAAAATCTTCCAATCAAACTGTGTTAAAAAAACAATTTTTTGGAAAAATATACATATATAAATAAAATATTACTTTTTTTTTTGCAGTACTGGGGTTCAAACTCACAACTTTGTGCCTTGTCCAGCAGGGGCTTAAGCCACTGAACCACACTCCTGGCCCAATACATTACATTTTTAACTTGTTCAATGTAACTAAGTTATTTTTGGCTAAATTGTATTAGATTTTCGCCCAATGCTGAGCCATTTTAAAGCACTTTGCAGGATGTGTTGCAATTCCAGTGTTAGTTTGATATGGGTATTTTTTGATATTTGAGCTAAAAGAGTAACAATAATTCATGGCATCTCACAAGAAAGTGCTGCTTCTCTAAAAGGTTTCATGGAACTACACAGAATTTTTTTTTTCCTGTACTTTAAACACTGTTCTCTTGAACTATCTGTTTGGAAATGTTTGAAGTAACAATTTTAATTAGGTACTTAGAAATGTTTATGGGCTGCTACATTAAAAAAATGACCAAATCGTTGCTTCTTTAATTTAAGCTTGGTGTGAAAGTATTCAGTTAGTGCAGAAAAAGAAAAGAAAGAGAGAAATGAGCAGGCGTGCTTTACAATAAGCATTACTGTTAATGTACACATTCTGTTCTAAACGCATTCAGGAGAAATGATATTTTCATTTATTCATTTACGTGCCCATTCAGCTACACATAAAGCTATACAGATATCTGTGTCTGAAAGATCAATTCTTAACATCTGTGTTTTTCCTACCGTATCTGACCATTAGGGAGTTACAACTCCCTTGCAGTTGCTGGGGAAACAATGACAGAACTCAAGCCAGGAATCAATTAAACTAAGGAGACTGTTCCATATCTTTGTTTTCTGGGAAGAGAACAGGTGTTTAATAATTTACATAAATTATGCAAAATCTAAAGCATTTACAGTAACTAGACACTTAGCAACAGACATGAATGAAGAGGTAAATTGGCTGATGATGTTTGGTATTATAGCGGCGCCTGCTAGTGCTTCTATTGTTATAGATCTGTCAGCATTTCCATTATACACACTATTTTTCAGGGATTTATATTTCAATCCTATATTCTGCTTTAGTCTTTTTTTTTTAAGACCATAGTAGACATGGTCATTGGTCAGTAAATTATCTGATCTATAAAATACGTATTAGGGTATGTGAAAAATAATCTGAATTACATTTAATTTATTGAAACAAGATAGTAATCTAAACTCTTCTGTTTAGATAACACTAAGAAATTACTCTAAAATGAAGAATATGTGTTAGCAGATCATTTAAAATCCACAATATGAATTTAAATTCTTGTGTAATATTCTGAATTGTGCTGGAGACTTCAAGACAGAAATATGATACCTGAAAGAGTAAAGTTGGTCATTTTAACCAATAAAGATCTTTGAGTATATTTTTTGCTTTTTATTTTGAAGATTTTCCCATGTATTTTTGTTATATGTTAAATTCAGTAGAGAATAAAAAGAATAAAACTCAATATCTGTCTAAGACATATAGTCACTCTAGCTGGGAAATAAAACAATAAAATATAGACACTTCTAACAATAAATGAAAACGACAGCTGTATATGTAACTACATTTCATGCTGACACAGCAATAGAATTGTGAATTATTTGTCAGTAAAATATTTTCAACTCTGTAGTAAAAACTTTCAATTAGTTGTTTAATATATAAAATTTTAAAGATCAATATCACAACTAATACATGAGACTGAATTCTTGCTATTCCTGGGTGACTCTTAAAAGCTCCTAAATGAATAAGTTCTTGAGAATAAGACACTTTTTGTTTCCTATGTGATACTCAAGGAATTTAAAAATTCCTTTAACATTATGTGTTTGAGACAAGTTAAATGTATCATCTATGTCCTGGAAATTTAAGCTCATTAGACAAAACAAAACAGATAAATTCAATTCTATGCCTCTTTTACCTGTACCTGTGGAACTAAACATTAAAGGAAACACACCATAGTGATCAGTCATATTTTAAGTTCATGACTATGAACCTCAGGAAGGTACTTGATATACTCATTCATTCATCACACTGTACTTTCCAAGTCTCTTTAGTTTCACAGTCTGATGACAATTCTCTTTCCCAGTCTTAATACCTCCTCCCTCATCTTCACTTTAAAGATATGGCTTCCTTTTGTGATCAAGAAAATTAAAGCATTCAGACAATAATTAACACTCACCACAGCCAATTTCTGTTTCTGCACTCCCACACTCGTTTTCCTACATGATTTTCTAAACGAATAACATTGTAACTAAATAAGCTGATTCTTTCTTGTAACACTAGATTCATGTGTACAGTGGTCCCTCAGTAGTCATGGTTCAAGGATCCCTCAGACACCAAAATCTGTAGACCCTCAAGTCCTTCATATAAAATGGTATAGTATTTGTATGTAGCCTGCATACATCATCTTGTATACTTTAAATCATTGTAGATTATTTTTAATAACTAATACAGCTTAAATGCTATATAAGTATTCTTACACTGCTGTTTAGATAATAACGACAAGAACAAAATATGTACATGTTTATTACAGACGTTTTCCTTCTTGACTGTTTTCTTTCTCACTGAGCTTGTTTGAATTTATGAATACAGAACTATGACTATGGATGGCCAATGGTACTAGGTTCTGTTCCCTCAGTTTCTTCCCTCAAATAAATATGTTTAGCAATTCTCTCTTCAGGTTCTTAAGTCATGGAGTTTCCACAATTGAACTGAAGAGTGCATTCAGGATAATAGTATGATCTGAACGTGTCTCCCAAAATCATTTTTGACAACCTAAAGTGGAGTTTAGTGGGAAGTATTCAGATACTAAGGTCTCTACCTCATCAATGGATTAAAGCCATATATAAAAGGGCTTGAAGCTACAGGTCCAGTTTCTTTTCTTGCGCTCTTTTGTCCTTCTGCTGTCTACCACGGGACGGCACACCATGTGGGCCCTTAAATTTTGGACTTTCCAGACTACAGAACTGAAAGAAACAAAACATTGTTCATGATAAATTACCCATTTTGGAGTACTCTATTTTAGTAGCTCAAAATTTTATATGTGTAACTGTCTCACTGCAGACAGATAAGAATATAAAAAGAAGTCCAAAATATTTCCAGTGGTCCCTTTTCTGCCACCAGATCCTTTCACAGTAACAGTAAAGAATTGTCTTGAATCATGGTCATCTACTCTCCTTTTCCTATTCTTTACTAAATACAATAAATAAGGTATCAGATTCCACTACTCCATCGAAATTCATTTCTCCATGTCACTAATGGTCTCTTTCCTGACTTGTTCAAGAGGCAATTCTTAGTGCTAACAGCAATTGCAAAGGGTACTTGATCCACCTGTTCGTTTTCTCCTTCTTAATACAACTTCAGCTGGATTTTAGTACACGATACTCTCTTGGATTTCCTTCTATCGTACTTCTTTCATCATAATTCCTGGTTCTTCTCTTCCTGAAACTTTTAATGTTGACTTGATCAGTACTGATTACCTTCTCTGTCATTCTTACTTCTGAGTCATTATTATCTAGATTCAAATTCAATGTATCCGCTGATGATATCTAAATCTGTATGTCCTGCCCAGACCTGTGTCCTACCTTCTAACTCCAGTCTCATATATCTCACTGGCTGCTTGATTTCATCATTTTATCATTTGATTCAAATTCAGCATGTCCAGAATGAAATAATCGATTTTTCTTCTGTATTCACAGTTCTCCCTCTCAATTGTCACTCTCCATTTTCATTTACTTCCACTTGCTCAAGTCAAAAATTATAGAAACATACTTGATTCCTTTGTTTCCTACATGCCACAAAGAAAATATCAGAATATTTATTTTGCTCTGCCTTCAAAATGTGTTCATGATCTGACTATCTTTGACCTCTGTACTTGAAACATCTCCTTTTACTCTTCCACTTTTTTACTCTTCTCTAACAGTACAGACTTCCTTCTTGTTCCTGGAAAATCTCAACTGTGTATTCTTCTTGGATTGCTCTTCCAGAAGTTGCTCAGATAGTTCTCTCCTTTATCTCATTTGAAATTTTGCTCAACTTTCTCATTTCAAGGGACCTAATTTAGCCCCTGATTAATGTTTCACAAAGACCCTTCCTCTAACATTCATGATTCTTTTGCTTTACCTTCCCCTTTAACATAACATTTGTCATTCTCTTATGTGCTCTGTAAATGCATCATTTATTTTGGTTATTGTCAGTCTGTTTCCTGAGCAGAATTTAAGTTCCACAGGATAAAGGTTTTTTTTGTGGCAGTTGTTGACATATTTCAAATTCCTACATATAGCATCAAGTTGCATTATAGATATACAACAGGTAGTTGTTTGAATAAATGATGGACTTGATAGAGACCCTGTAGCAGTGTCAGTATTTTGGATCACATGTGGCAATGCTCAGGTAGTCTAGAAATGCCAAAAACAAACTTGGTTTCACTGAGAAAGAGCTTGTTTGTAAATAAAGCCAACACTGGAGAAAGTGAAAGCAAGACACACGCGTCTGAGGACAGACATTCAGCTGTTCCCAAAGCCAGGAATTTCTAGCAGACACTGGGACAAAAGAAACTGGAAACAACTACTTCTTCCTCTTGTATTTCACTTGCTCTGTTTCGTTTTCTTGTTTGCACTGGAGATAGATTTTTGTCAATTGTGCTGAAAGGTAATTTTCCATAGAAAAGGTAAAGTCATGACTAGCTTATGGATATAAAAATGAACATGGATGAAAGATTTTATTTAACTCATTAACGAGAAAGCTGCTGAGGCATTGCAGCCAATTCAAAGGAGAATCCAGAGAACAAACATATTTATAGACTGGGAATATTGAAATGAATGTGTAAATTGAGGCAAAGCTAGCTTTTTCTCTGATGGAAGAGGAAAATTAATTAAATCTTTACCGGACAGAACAGAATTTATATGTACAATAAATTATTTTGCAGGCTTTGTTATCTAAAATTTTGACTTGTAAAATAGTTCTCATGAAATCAAAATCAGAAAATCCTGCGGGATCTGTACTAGACTATGCAGTCTTTCACTGAAGTACACATTTTCTCAGTACTACCAAAAATACCTTTGACCACCTGTCACAATGATAAAACAGGCTAATTTTGCATTAAATACTGTGTATTAACAATCATATTGGTTTCCTATTACTGATTTAGCAAATTAGTACAAAATACTTATTTTGCTCTGCCTTCAAAATGTGTTCATGATCTGACTGTCTTTGACATTTTTACTTGAAACATCTCCTTTTACTCTTCTACTTTCTTACTCTTCTCTAACCATACAGACTTCCTTCATTTTCCTGGAAAATCCCAACAGGTTATTCTGTTTGGATTGCTCTTCCAGCAGTTGTTTAAATAGTTCTCTCCTTCATCTCATTTGAAATTTTGCTCAACTCTCTCGGTTCAGGAGGCCTAATTTAGCCCCTAATTAATGTTACCTGATAACTCCATCTCTAATATTCATGATCCTCTTACTGGTCATAAACAACACACAATTATTATTGTACAACTCTTTAAGGGGGAATTTCAAAATGGGTATCACTAGGTTAAAATGAAGGTACTGGATTATCTAGAGACGAATACGTTGTCTTGACTTTTCTTGGACTCTTGCCCCCACCGAATCCCTCAAACCAGAACAGCATTTTCACATATCTGTCTGATTCTCACCTTCTTTTCTCTCTCTTCTGTCTAATTTAAGTTAGTCTGTGATATATATATTTGTGGCATATATATATATATTTGTGTGTGTGGTATATATATATATATATATATATATATATAGTTTTTTTTTTTTTTTTGTGGTACTAGGGATTTAACTCATGACCTTGTGTTTGCCAGGCAGGTGCTTACACTGCTGAGCTAAATCCCCAACCCCCAGTCTGTGATATTTGGAATAAAGACTCTGCACAGTGGATGAAACTCTTTGTTTCCCGTGTAGTTGTTTCATGAAACAAGAAAACAGAAAACTTGGTATGTTTCCCCAGCTCCAAATGCCTGCCTTGAGGCATTTGGCCCATGAAAAACAATTTATTTTTGAAATTCTAATGGCATCCATAACGTAGATTTTTGATACCCTTCAGCAATTACTGATTCTTTCCAGTCTTAATTTCTATCATAAAAATCTATGGCTTAAAAAAAAAATCTATGGCTTTTTCAAAGCAGGTTAAGGGTGACACTAAATATTATTTTTTGAAAAATGAGGAAGAAATGTAAAAGGTGTTTCTTCAATCCTTTTCCACATATTTTGCTAAAAATGCAATTTTAGTACTCTTTTTGTCTAAAGCTAGGTAACATTTTCACCTTATGCTTCAGAGTGAAATGTAAAATACTATATATTTCATTCTTACTGTAAGTTTAGCACTTTCATTACTAAATTTTGAGCATATCAAAGTCTTTTCTAGGCATTGTACCTGAAATCCAAAATATTTGAAAATCAATGACATTATAAGCACATTAAGTTAAAAACAAAAAAACACAAAGGAAGTTACCCTCATTGTATATATCAGTAAGGCAGAAATGCAAATGAAAAAGAAAACCTCATTTACCAAAATTGCCTTTAAATACTTCACAGAATCAACAAATGGGATCTCATTTTATGGAAAAGTCTTTGCACATCAAAAGAAATCACCAACAAAGTGAAAAGAAAACCAATGAACTGGGGAAAAAAATTTAGCCAAAAACTGTCCCTCGGATATCTAGATTTCTTTACATAGAACATGTAAAGAATAAAAAAATCAGACCCCCAGTATTCAAAGACCTAATCCAAAAATGGACATCTGAGATGAATACACACTTCTCAGATGAAGAAATACAAACAAAAACAAACACATGAAAAAATGTTCAGCATCATTGCTCATTCGAGAAATGCAAATTAAAACAACACTGAGATTCCATCTTATATCAGTAAGAATGGCTAGCATCAAAAAGTCATCCAATACCAAATACTAGTGGGGCTGTGGGAAAAAAGGGACCCTTCCCCGCTGTTGGTGGGAATGTAGACTGGTGCAACCACTGTGGAAATCAGAGTGGAGAGTCCTCAAAATCTAGGATTAGCTGTCCCGTTTGACCCAGCTATTGTCCTTCTGGGTATTTTTTCAGAAAAATTATAAACATCATACCACAGCAATATATACACCCATGTTTATAGCAGCATAATTTGTAATATCTAAATCTTGGGAACTACCCAAATGCCCATCACCCGAGCTATGGATAAAAATGCTGTGGTATTTTTATATAATGAAGTACTACTCAACTATAAATAAAAATAAATTCCAGGCTTTTATAGGTAAATGGATGTAACTAGAGACCATACTCATAAGTGAAATAAACCTAATTTCTGTGTAAACATCATATTGTCTCTCTAGTGTAAGAAATTGAAAGAGTAAATAAGATACGAAGGTATAATAGATGTTGTGAAAAGGAAAGAAAGTGCTCAAAAGGAAAGAAAAACTGGGATAGGGGAAAGGAGAAAAGCAGGAAGGGGAGAATATATATATATATATATATACACACACACACACACACACACATATATATATACATGCACACACACATATATATATACGATAGCTAAGATAGTTGTTCTAATTCTATTAGTTCATTGAAAAATACAGTGCTTATGTTGTTTGATCAATTTTGCATGTCTCTATCTGGTAATTTGAGCAACTATTTTGAAGATAACAATATGCAATATAATGACCATTGTAAATTTCCTATCACCTTGTTTTAAAATTCTGTATCATTTTACTGGTTTTTAAAAATTCTCTTTAAAGCAAAACAATGTAAAAACATAGCAAAATGACCAGGAAACCTACAATGACTTTGTAGCAGTTACTACATTAGTACTACTTTTTCTATTTTTTTTTCTTTCTGGTTTCACTATGATGAAGTCTATCTATAGGAACTTCTGAAAGGATTTAAATTTGTACTTAGTCAACATCAGCATTTCGGCCTTCTCAAATCTTGGCTGGAATAAGGGAATCTAAAAATAAATGGTTAACAATAAAATTACCCTTAAAAAAGTACCCTCATCTTCTCAAAGAAAGAGTAATAGTGAAAACACACAATAACTTCTTTCAGGCTTTACTCAGGAAAAGAAAAATGACAGAATATTCGTGTGATATTGTAGTATTATCCGGGAAGAGCCATGCTTGATCTACTACCTTGCTCTCTCCATCCATCACCAAATTGACTTGAGTTTTTCTACATTTGTGTTTTGCATGTTGCCTGCATTCTCTTTGTCTTCCTCTATTTTGCATTTCCACTAATTTTTTTTCAAAGTTCATTTCAAATTCTGCCTCCCCTCTCAAAGCTGTGTTAGGGTCAGTCCCTTGCTAGCTGCACTTAAGTACTGAGAGGAAGTGCTTTACCTGGAACACGATCCCAAGAAATAGTCACCTGAAGGGAAAGTGGGGAAGGAAGGGCATGAAGCTAAGGTAATTACATTAATGAGCACGTCATTTCTGTGGACATTGAGACTCTATGTTCACAGGCATTTCTGGGAGCTTGCAGAGCGTATGTCTTAGACTTTTTTCCCTTGGGGTGAGGAAGCTTTCTCACTTACACACTACATCACACCTTCTATTATTTGAAGGTCATTGGGAGGTAGAGACAAGATTAATTCTTCAGTGCATTTGCCCTCTATAGACCTAGCTGAGCAGCTCCCAAAATCAGCATAGCAGTCAAAGTAGCTTACAGTAGGGAGCTATGAGAGAGGGGATATAGGCACATCATTCTTGAAAAGATCTAAGCAGAGCATTAAGGACATGTGATATGTCAACTATTGCCCCCAACTATTTGGAAGCCTATCTGTGGGCTGGATTATTGAAACACAGATACACAGGGCCACATATGCATGGCCAACCTACTTAGCTACTAAAGCCAGCATGTAACAGTGCTATTGCCTAAATGTGGATTTGTCAAATTGTTTAGATTCAAAAGCCTACCCAACAACTTGTGCTGCTTTGAACTACTGGAGTTACTCACATTTTTTGAGCGTTAGCTTATCCGTTTGTATTAATTAGCTTTCCTGTTGGAAATAATAGCCAACAGTCACAAGTCAAAGAAGCTTAATTTGGTTTACAGTTTCAGAGGTTTTCAGCTCAGTGTTTGTGGGTGCTGAGGCAGGGACATCATGGCAGAAGAGCAAAACAAAGCCAAGATACTTAGCTCATGGCAGCTGGGAAACAGAGCAGGGAACCATCACAGAGAAGAAGGGAGGGACCCTATTTAGTACCCAAAGTCACAACTCCCTGATCTCCATCTGCTCCCCTCCGAAACATCCAGAAATGTGCTCCACCACCTCCCCATTCCCCCACAGATTCCAAAACCAATCAATCTGACATCCTACCCTAGCCACCATGCCTTTTGTAAAATTTAGAAGTAGTACTTAACTTTCAAGGTCTTTGCGATAATTCTATGATTCCATGAAAATCATACAAAAAGGAAAAAAAGGAAACCTATAGAGAAGGTTAGGCATTCTATAAAGCCAATAGCTTTATATGAGTCATGTATACGCTCAGTATGCCTCTAGCAGAAAACAGGCTGCATTTCCCTTTCTCCTCTCTATAGAGCCCTCATCACTGTCCTCTGTCCTTCTCCTCCAGCTATTTTTGTTTATTTCTTTTTCTGTCAAATGGAAACATTTAGAAGGATCTAAACCTAAAATGCTTGTCTTCTGCTCCACCCTTTCAATCACTTTTTAAATTCCTCTACTCCATGCAACCAGAAAATAAAGTAAGTAAATGACTTTATGGCTTGGGCTCAGAAACTCTTTTAGAGCTTCCTCTGCAGACAGACACTTCAACTTCAGAGCACCCGTGAGGCAGGAGCACTTCAGGTCTTTCCTGAAGGTCCTAATAAAGTTAGCAGGAAAGATACTGAGGCCTCATGGTTCCTTGTAGGAGAAGTCTGTCAATTCCGTGAAAGCAAGGCATGTTGGTTCCATAGACAGTGGTTTCTTTGGCTGTTGTTTGGATCTGCAATGCCCCCCAGTGCCTCTTGCTTTCAGAGGCGGAGCTTGTGGAAGGTGAGAAGGTGACAGGGTACTACGACTGGCTCACTGTTAGGAGGCGGAGCCTGTCTCCTGCCTTGCTAGATTCTGCTCCTCTGACATGAATAGCTTTTCTTCTGCTCTGCCCTCTGCTATGCTGTTCCTGACTGGGATCCAGCCGATTATGCAAGAATTGAGACTTCAGCAACTGTGAAAACAAATAAAATAAAATAAAATAAAATAAAATAAAATAAAATAAAATAAAATAAAATCAACTTCTCTTAAATTGTGGGTGCTGAGCCATATGTCTCACCAAGGAGAAAACTGACTAAGTATGTTTTGTGTATAATTCTGAATTCACGAATCTGAGATCTGGGTATAAATCCTGTGACTTCTCAAAACTTCAAGGGGTTGAGAAGTTTCCAGTATCTTCGTCCATAAGGGAGGATGACCTTTCATTCTTGAAAGGTTGTTGCAAGGGCCTAGTGGCACAACACACAGACGGCATCCATGTGACACACAGGAGTAGGTTTACAGTCAGCCTTGGTCCCCTTCCTACCCCATTTTTCAGGCTGTCTCTAAAGATGCAATGATACCATTTTTAAAGTTAATTACAGTATGGGAGAAGCGAGAGCATCCATGGATATAGATTTATTTGTGTTTGTTTCTTTAAAGCTCCCGCGTTCTCTGCGTGCCTTTTAGTATAAAAAGCAGAAATATCTGAGTGGTAAGCACCATATGCTCTGCTGGCTTTTATTTTATTTTATTTTATTTTCAAAAGATAGCTCTTATCACATTAGTGCAAAGCCCATTTCAAAATGCTTCACGGAGCCTTTTGCAGTCTGTAATGAATTGTTAAAAAAAAGAAAGAAAGAAAGAGGTTTAAATGAGCTATTAAAAACAGAAGTTTGTTGAATTGAATAAAAGCTATCCTTGGAAATGTGGTTTCAACTGAAAAAACAATCTACGTGGAAGTGTTTACTGGTGAAGCCTGTTTGATTATCCCCACCTGATGTGTCTCACCCTGTGGTCACTGCAGGGTGGATTACATAATGCATGTTGGTTTTGAAAACATATAATCCATTCTCCCTTGCTGCCGTGCTTGTATTCCATGCTGACACATTCAGCTAAAACCCTGTCTGATATACCAAGCTCTTTATTTTGGTTTACTTGATGGCCTGAGAAAGGAAAAAGGACATTAGTGTCTCCTTTTTCACTCTCTTGGGTGCCCTTTCGAGTAATCTCTTTTCAGTAATGGACAAATGACTTTAAATATATATGTGTATGTATGTGTATGACACATCCTTTTTTGCCTTTATAACTATCCCAGGGAATACCCAATTAAAGAAAAAAAATGTGCTGTGCTCTCCCATGAGGAATGAGGTGCTTGTCCTTATTTATAACAGTATCCGATTGCCAGCATTCCTCCTTTTCCCACTTATTTTGCTCCCCACCTCTGTGTGGATAGAAACTTTGCCAGCCTTATATTGGCCCAAAATTAGTACTCTCTAGAGATTTGGTGCCTCAGGTTGTTCCATGACCTGTACAAAGATCAAGATTTAAAATTTTGGAATATGGGGAGAAGAATCAATTAAATTGCCAGTCAGAATGTATCTGACGTGACATTGATTGTTCAGGATTGTGGTAGCACTGACTTCAGATTCAGCAACTCATGTCAGTTGGAAAAGTTAAGGACATGGCTGTCAGAGATATGGTTCAAACTTGCTCAGTGACATTATAGGTGTGACAAAAATTAATGATTTGTATGGCTAATAAAAATATAGCCTCAAAGTAGTGAAATTCAGTAATGGATATAAAAATAAAGTTTTCGTTTTGTTTTGCTTTGTTTTGTTTTTAGCTTCCAGAAAGAGATCTCCTCTTCTCAGAGATCTTTAAGAAAGATTTGCATCTATGTGGAGATTATTAGACTTGTGTCTTTAGCAGGACACGAAGTAATACAGAAGAAAGTGATGCCAATGGGGCCAGACTGATCAACTGTATCAGTTATGGCGATCAAGGGGACTGAGATACCATGGGGCGAATACATTTTCTTCTGGACTTTTTTTTCAAGCATTGAGAGATTGACCTGGGGAGAAGACATGGTACCATTTACACTTATCAGCAAGGAGTCATAATGAACCCCGTACTTTCCATTTTCACTCACTTAGCCGAAGTTCTCTCCTTCACCTGCTGTAGGAATCAGGTAACACCTCAAACACTTATTCATGGGTTATTAGCTTCAGTTTTCCTAATCTCTTTTCAGAAGGAGAGCTCCTGCATAAAATATATTGTTTTAAAATTGATGAAGATGAGGGTTGTTCGTGTTATTTCATATTACCGGACTTCATTATTTTGTATTCTCCTTCTTCTGACATTAGCTTGCACACCTGTATATCTTTCCTCTTAGATTTAAAGTAAATTTGAAGATAAGTACTTTAACAATTATTTTCTTTGTGTCCTTTTCCCTTTCTTCTCCATGCCCCCAAATTAGTACAGTGCTCCACATGGAGTAGATGCCAAAAAGCTTTTCATTGCATAAAATGTATTCTGTCTAGATAGATAAAATTTCGCACATTTGAAACTGTCAAGTGCCTATAAAGGTCCTCACAGTTACTGAAGCATCAATCAGCCAAGAAATACTTATTTAAACACTAAGGAGTTCTTGCTTGATGAGTGTAATTATCAAGTGCTGAAGGTTTAAGCCTGGGCATTTAGCATCTATTTGTATGAAAACATTCTTTTCCAGTATTATTCTTTGGAATATGTTATATGGTTATTCATTGCATTCAGATCACAGTCGAAGTAGGTTTCATATTATATTCTTTATGACCATTTATACAATAGGATCTACTGCTGAAGTACCATACTAGACTTCTCTGACACACCCAAACATCTCATGAATAATTTTATGCTATTTTCTATAAGTCTATTTTTGGTGTACTTTCCATCTATAGAGTACGAATTTTCTGTGAACTTTCTGTAAAAACACAAGGAACTTCAAATTCCTGATTCTTTCCCTTTAGAAAGAAGTCCCATCAATATTCTTTCAAGTTGGAAGAGAGAACACGAGCAGATGGCTGTGGCAAACAGCACATTGCAATTGGGAAGCAGGGTACAGGTACTAGTGAATACGACATTTGGTATTCCATAATAGTCTCGAAAATTAATTTTAAATCAGGCTTCAAAATCATAATAAAGAGCAACTCATATATTATTCATTCCTTTATTCCAAGGGCTAATGTTCTGAGTGTTAAGCACAATATACGCTGAACGAAGGTAAAAGAGATGAGATTTTCAATTAAATACGTAAAGTGTGTTCAAAAACCACTGGCTCAACCTTAGTTATTTTTCTAGGATCCTTGAATAACTTTTCCAGCACCCTGAGACTTATAGCCCCAAGGACTACTTAGAATAAAAAGAAAACAAAAAGTTAAAGATGGTAAGGAAACTACTTTAAAAGTTTTAATTTTATATTTTATGCAGACTCTAGTTGAATTTTTGAAGATAATTAGTTGGTCAGATGCCAGAAGTGGTAAATATTTTATACTTGCTCACAGAAACAGGTAGCTGGAATGTCAAATTTGTATATATCATCAAAAAGCTGGCAATTATCATCTATGCTACTGTATAGACGGCTGCCTCTGGGGTTCGCAGGTAATCAGAACTTTTATGAAGAGTTCAGCACATATTTCCATTTCTATTTAAAATAAATATTGCTGTCTGAATAAAATTTCTAATTTTTTGGTGGAGCTTCTTGGGAAATGGTAGTACTATGAAGGGAAAGGCAGTTTGTTATAAAATTATTCCTTTGGGTTACTAGTTCTGATTATCTCATTGGTATTGTAGACAGAATATTCTTTAACATAAACTTTCCTAAGTAAAACATTCCAAATAGCATTTATTTTTGCAAAGGAAGATAATTATGTAAAGTAAAGAAATCACAAAATAAGAAATTGCTCCACAAATGGAGATTTCAGTACAGACATACATATCCTCACGGCACTCATTAAGATCATATAGAGAGATACTTGCTGTGTGTGTGTATGCATGTTTAATTTTAAAACAGATTTGAATTATTTAGGGGCTTGCTTTGGAATTGTAATCTTGTAGTGGGTATGTTTTCTGATCTCAGAATGTTTACTTTAGATACTCAGAAAATTACATCTAAATAGAAGAAATGTTTCACCATGGAAGTGAAGTGGATATTTGTGTCCAGTAGACCTAAGTTGAATTCTTTCTTTTGTGCCTACAAGTCATGAAACTCTGTAAACAGTTACAAAACCTCAGTAATCATTATGTGCAAAATTGGGACAAAAAGAACAGATCTCACAGTGTCATCAAGTGTAGTTAGGTATTCCTTAAAATATTTCACCTACTTTTATTGTTATACTTTATTGCTATATGTGTTGAGGTGGAGGAATTTCATTTTAATTATCAGATATTTATGGAAGACCTAATGTGCATAAGGTGTTATGATGAGCAATAAAGTCATTTATATCTTTCTAATATGACAGCACATTTGAAGGGTTATAGCATGAATCATCTCTTTGTAATCTTGCAATATCCCTGAAATAAGAATATTAAAGAAAGCCAAAATAACTTGTGGAACTGAACAATTTCCTCATGGTAGATCAAAGATAAGAATGTAGTCCTGATTACAGCTCCAGAGTCGTTCTGCTATCCCCCCTTGTCTCACAATGATTGAAAGAGAAAATTCTTCCACATTTCTCCTTCTCTCTAAAAATTCTCTCATCTCTTTTTATCATGAGTTTCATTAAAATAAACACACTAGTTGTTCACAGTGACATCGTACTTGTCCTCTTCCCATTGATTCTGTCAAATTAAAAGCCAAAATTCTCAGGAGGAAAATCAAGTACATCAGATATAATTGAATGAAAGAATACAAACAGTTGTCAGACGTTTATTCTGTGCTGTGTGTTGCATTGATAAATGTGCATTCATGCGTAACACCCTGTCCAAGAAGGAAGGTGGGTTTTATCTACCACCAGATAAGGATAAATGTCATTAGTAATCAAGTACTAATTATGAGATTACATGAACATATGGAGTCCTGAGAATGTCGCAAAGTATTTTGCATTTTAGCCTGGAGGACAGTATAGTAGCGATGAACATCTATAGTATCCATTATAATGGCCTTCTTTCTTCTGTCCTCATCACTGTTTCTGGTCCAGCCTCGACCCTGGAAGCACACAGCTATGGCCTCTTCTGATGATCCTGGCAGGCGATGATCTAGACATTGTTTTTCAAAGAAGAGTATTTCTTAGGCAGACTTTTTCTGTAACGATTATCTTTTTAAATCATCAGTATATTATTAAACAGAGAGCAGTAAGTATGTTTTAGGTTTAAAAAAAAAGCCTGTTAAGAATTTAAGATGAATTAAAAAAGTTGTTACATTTGAAGCACATCTCTGTCATGACAAGCTATGTGAGTAGAACAAGTTAATTAATCTCTTTGAGACCCAATCCTTTTTCTGTAAAATAGAGATAATAACAGGTTTTTATTCTTTTTTTAGTTTTTATTTTTATTACATATTTTGCAGTAGATAATGAGTACATTCATTGGGGAGAGGGGGCCTGGTGCATTTCGTTCTTAAGGTTTCTGGGAGGGTTATATAAGTTAATACATGTATGACTTATAATATATTGCCTGATACTTAAGAAATTCTCAGTGTACTGATATTATAAATATTATGGCTTTTTAATTTTTATGACTTATCAAAAATTTGTTCATTACTATATTGAGAAGGAAAGGGAAGGGAAAGGGAAAAAGAAACCATACATACCTATATCTCCAAATACAGTCCTACAGTCTTAAAATTTCAGTTTATGAATTTTGAGAAAAATGCAGTTCATTTCATAAGACTATCCATGAGCCAAGCTCTATATTTTTCTTCCTTCTTTAGCTGATCCTCAGTGGCCCCCATGGTGGCTGTCATTTGAGAAAGATTTTTCACCCATGGTCCATGATGGCCTCAGCCAGCACCTCAGCTTTCTTTAAAGTTCAGCTACTCATCAAGTCCTATCTTCAGTCCCCAATTTTTCTCTTATCCTTTCAACAAAATTGATGAGACTGTCAGTGCATAAAATCCAAAAGGCCCTAGGGGCTCACAACTGGCTTTGAATGGCCAGTTCCATGCCCACAGCTCATTATAATTCTGTAGACCAGTGATGGTGCTTAGTGCTCGTCAGTCAGAACCTAAGAGCTACTGTTTTGTTGAAGTGTTCCTAAAGCCTGACACAGGTGCATTCTTCATAACCACAGAACCTCCCATTCCACTGCCAAAGCTTTACCGTGTGATCAACACCTGTGCCCATGTGCTGTCCATGCATTACCCAGCACTACTGATGGGTTCTCCATGGCTAGCTGCGCAGTGAATGATCCAGCCTCACCTTCCAACTCGTCGGTTACTTCCTCAGACTGCTTTTAACACCAGATGTCTGCTACATGTTGATTTCTCCAGAAGCAGGTGCTGAGATAAGACTTGATGTATGCACTGAAACCTGTGAAAGAAAGGGAACCGTTGCTCAATTTGGTAGGGAAAGAAGCTGAAAGGAAATACAGTTCCAAGACATCGGAGTCTGGAGCAAGTACATGAGTCCAAAATAGCCCAGCTTTAAGAATCCTGCTTCATTCAGTAACTAGCTGTGAACTCTTGCCTCTCAGAAAGCATGACCTTGGGCAAGATTGCTCTCTAACGCTGAAGCGGCCTTTGAAGAGGTAGTAGCTGGTGGGTGTTGGCTGACAGCTCTTTCTGTGGCTGGGCAGCAGGTCCTTTCCTGAAAGAGAACCATGGAAAGCGTGTTTCCAAGGGTAACGAAGGCACTTGAGCCTTCTGAGTTTATGCCTCAGAAGTGGAACTGCTGGATGATAGAATATGCGCATCTTTCAATTTAGTCCATAATGCCAATCTTTCAAAGAGTGATGGTACCACTCTTCAGGGTGTTTGTGTTGTAGTTGTTCAACTTCTCTGTTAACATTTGCTGTTCTCTTTCATTTTCATTTTAGCTGTTCTGATAGGTCTGTCATGGTACTATATTTTTGTATTAACTTGCGTTCCTGTATTACTAAGAAAGTTATGCTCTGGATAAACTTGATAGAGTAACTGTTGAAAGATTTTTCCCACTGAAAAAGAAAATTGTGTTGCATTGTTATACGAGATCCTTGTTAGCTGCATGTGTTGCAATGATGTTTTTCTCCATGCTGCTGCACTTAGTGAAGGGACTGATGAGAAATTTTAATTTCTTTTGTGATCTAAGTTTTCCGTCTTTTGAGAAGTAATGCTTCTTGTGCTTTGTTTAGAAAGTTATTATCCTGATATCATAACTATATGCCCCTATAATATCTGGTAAAGGCTTTTTAGTTTTTCTGTAGATTGCAACTCAGTAAGAATTAATTTTTGTGTATGATGGAGGTAGGGAATAGTTTAAAAAAAATCTTTTTTCCATGGGGAACTATGTTTATCCCAGCATGGTTAGCCAAATAAACTATGGACAATTTTTTTTTTTTTTTTTTTTTTTTTTGCGGCACCAAGGATTGAACTCACAACCTTGCGCCTGTCAGACAGGCGCTTAAGTCACTGAGCCAAACTCCCAGCCCTGGTTTTTTGAGGCAGGGTCGCACTGTGTAGCTCAGGCCGGCCTTGTGCTCATGCTGTAGTCCAAGCCAGCCTCAAACTCACAACGCTCCTCCTACCTCAGCCTCCCGAGTGCTGGGATTAAAGGCGTGAGCCACCACGCCTGGCTTGGACAATTTTCTTAGTGCTTTAATGTGCAAGCTTATGTGAAGAAAAAGCTAGATTTTTTCCCATAGCAAAAAATAACCCACCAAACTTTAGCAGCTCAAAACTCACAATATTCATTTCTTATTTCTACTTCTATGCTTATGTCACAGCTTTTTTGCACAATATTGATTGTTACAGTTTATGTCTAGATGTCCCCCCAAAGCTTCATGCAGTCATAGGGGTGTTTGTTTGTTTGTGTGTTTTGTTGTTGTTGTTTTTCTGGAGGTGAATGAATGTAAAATGTGTGATTGATTTGCAGCGCAATGCTGGGAGTAAGGGTGAGTGATTGCTACATATCAGTCTACTGATTGGATTGGCACTGCCTTAATCCTGGTAGACTGGATACAATATAAGGGACAGAGTCTTGTTTCTTTCTCTCGTTGCTTTTGCTGTCTTTCGTCACCATGAACTATTGCCCCTCTGCCATGTGTCACCCCTCCTTGAAGCCAGCTAATTATGAACTGGAACCTCTACAAACTATGAGCTAATTAAATCTTTCCCCCTTTAGATTTGGGTGTTGGATATTTTGTCTCTGAAATGAAAGAAAAGTAACTAAGACATTGGTCTTAATGGAAGAGATGAACAGAGAAGGAAAGCAAGCACAGGTTCTTAAACCTTTTGCTCTAATGTGATATTAACTTGTTTTCATCTTTCATTGGTCAAAGTTACTAAATGGCAAGGAATTCAATAATTTTATGTACATATTACTCTTATGCAGAGGGAATCAGCAAATTTTGGTAAATATGAATACATTTCATCACACACTTTTATACACACACACACACACAAAGTCAATGTATAGGCCAATCTTTCCTTCCTGTTTAATGTTTGTACTGGGACTTCTTATGTCTGAGTAATTGGTATGGTAGTCTTCCTACCATATTCTTCAAGAATGTTTTGTCTTTTTTTGACTCTTTATACTTATACTTTTTAAAAACTTTTACTTTGGAAGTTCTAAAGGATAAAAATAATGGCTTGAATTTTCATTAGGGTTTTATGGAGTCTATGATTATAAAAGGAGTTATTTATAGTTCTTCTGTCTGGGGAAAATAATGGAACATCTACATCCATAAATTTACCACATTTAAAACTTGAGTATTATATGTTAGTTAAAAAAAAAAAAAAACTGGGTAGTGCCCTAAGTACTGAGATACACAATGAGTATGGCTCTTATCCTTCTTGGAACTAAAAGACTGAAGACTTTTCAATTTGTTATGAACACAGGCTTTGACTGCAAAATACAACCAAATAATTGTTTGGGTTCAACCAGTAATATTGGGCATGCAATCAAATAACCTTTCTAGATGTTGTAGGATCTGAGTTCAATTCTAAAATCTCTATGAGGCACCTAATAGAAAGTATGAAATGATAAATCCAAAAAGTTCAGTCTAAAAGGATGAGAGGGAAATATCAGTTTATGGTATTAAAATCATGGCAGTTCCTGTCTAGGAGGAGCCAGAATTGATGAGGGACCCTAAGAAGTAGGTTAAAATAGGTGGAAGGGAATTCAAGGTGTTGCTCACTACTGAGGAATCCTTATGGTTCCACGCTGACTCAGAGTGATTGCTTCAGGAGTTTTGTATTTAAAATCCTGGCCCTTTAAACTGGGAAATTTATTCCTCTTTCAGGTGACAAATTCTAGAAAGGGAAATGTATAACAGCTGCATTTATTATAATGAATACAAATTTCTAAAAGGATACATAATTAGGCGTTTAAAATTTTGTTCACTGAATTTCAAATCACACATTCAGAGAAAACCCATTATAAATGAATTATGAGTTTAAAATTTTTGCAAAGCTCTTTTGTTTTTTACTTTCATTTATTTATTTATTTTTTACTATGGGAATTAATTATAGTACCTTACAACTAGAGCATTAAAGGCGAGCTTTCTAAATATGTAAGTAAAAAAATTTCAAGTTATGTTTCCCTCAGTAGTTGTAATGTATCTCTTTATGCAAATAATGAGGCTAATTTAATATGATATACCATTGTGCAAAATAAATATAAAAGTTGATTTACAAGCATTGTGCAGTTAGCATTGCTGCATTTTAAAAGTTCTGGTGTTTTCAAAAATCCTGATTAATAATTTGAATCACTGTGCCGGAGATTTTATGGTTTATTTTCATATATAAAAATTTTGATTAAATTTGCCTACTTAAAAAATCACATTTTAATTGTGATCACAGCTAAATTGACTCCATGTATTTAAGAAATTTAATACATTATTGAATATTTAAGCAACTAATTGCTCCCAAAAACAATTTTAGGAGAATAAAATCAATTTTTGCACTGGTCACATTGTTAAAAGTTTAGGGTTACATTTGAAGTGTATCATTTGATAGCGCTCCTTAAGCATAAGAGTTAAAAGTGTCTCAGTTCAACAATAGTCTTCAGCACTTCAGAATACAGATTGATTCAAGTTGCTTGACAATATTTAGCTTAGAGATTCGGTTCCCATAGGACTACTTCAGTTTTATAATCGTAACTGCCACAGCTCTCCCCACAAAGTATTTGACCATTGGTTTTAATAGGACCTAGCAAGAGACTGTAGAAAATTTGATAAAAATATAACCTAATTAATAGGAAGAATCCAAAGTAAAGTGTATGACCCAGTGCCAGTATTCAGTAGAATTATTTTACATATAAAGTTCATTATAATATCACAGAGTATTAGTAAAATTAGAAACTGGAGAAATATGAAAGAAAGCCATTATACTAAAAGTCTTATGAAGCATTGGTCTTTTATCTCAAAATATTTAAACTTAGCCTTCTTACCTTGTGTGTTTCTGTTTGAGTTTTGCTATTCTTATATCATTTTTTTTTCTTTCTAAAAGCCTTTTGATTACTTCTCTATGTCCAATTTCCAGTCTACTGACTTTCATTCATTTGGTTCCTCTCTCTTTTCTGGTTCTTCAATCTTTGTGATCCAATTACTCCTGTGTCTAATCTAGGCTGTGTTTGTCACTTTACTTTGATTTGCTTCTTCTTAATCTTTATTATACTTCCCTCCTACCCACAAAGAATATCTTAATAATCCCTTGATGCTGGTATAATACCATTGGGATTCACTCTATGCTTCTGTGTGACTGTTAACCTTGTGTGTCAATTTGGCAAGCATGCTCAGATATTTGGCCAAACATTATTCTACATATTTCTGTGAAGCTATTTGTGAGATGAGATGAATACTTGTTACACATTGAGCAAAGTAAATTATCCTCCATAATATGGGTGGGCTTTATCCATTTATTGAAAACTTTAATGGAAAAGCCCGACCTTCTTAGAAGAAGGAATTGAGCAGGAGACTGTGTTTACACTCAAACTGCAACTCGTCCCTCAGCATAGCTGGCCAGCACGCATGGCAGAGGCTGGACATTATAAGCCTCCTTAAATAAAGTTCTTTCATGACTCCTCTCATGTGTCAATTCCTTAAAATGAAATACTGTGTGTATACAGTTGTTCCTCCATGTGCACGTGCTCTGTAGGGTTGGATTCAACTGAACACAGATTGAAAATATTAAGAGAAGCCCAAGTGAATCTATACTAATATGTAAGAGGGATTTTTTTGATTATTATTCCTTATACAATACCCTGTCACAGTTATTTATACTGTATTTACACTGCATTAGGTATTATAGGTAATCTAGAGATGACTTACAACATTCAGGAGAATATGTAGGTTATATGCAAATACTGCATCATTTTGCATAAAAGATTTGAGCATCCATGTGTTTGGCATCCAGGGATTCCAGAACTAATCTTCCATGGATGCTAGAGGATGAGTGTATGTATTATCTGGGGGCTCTTTTTTTTTTCCCTAAATAATGCTAACACCTCCCAATTGAACTTATTTTGAGTCTTTGCTTGCTCTGGAATCAACCATCCCAAGGCTGAAAGACTGCACAGTCTACATAATGCCATGGATCAGTTTCCTTTACTTAAAGATTTAAGGTCTTTGGTGAGTCCTGAAACTTAGGCCATGACAAATAATACTTAGAAATAACAGTAGGCAATGTGCTACATTCTCCATTGTGGATAATTAGGTTTATATAATATTTTCCCATCATTCCTATTGACACAAATTTCTGAATCACCATGTAATGTTTTCACCTGCGTGTAGTAGAAATCCTCACTAAAAATGAGTTAGACTCTTGGTTTATTTTCTTAAATAGCAAAACTACAGGCAAGATCATGTTTGATGCCACCAGTGTCACAGGTCCTTCCTAGCTTTGCTTCCACCATCTTTTTCTTGTAGATTGTTTATGGCTTTAGTTTTCTGCTTGGTTTCTGAAGATTGTAAAAGGGCTGCTATGGCGCCATGCAGCCACTCATTTTCAAGGCAAGAAGAAAGTATAGAAGGATTAGTACTAATTGCCTCTGCTTTTTTATCTTCTCTAATGTTGTATCTTATGTTTTCTTGACTGTTCACATAGATGTTTTAAAAAGGGCAAATATTCAGAGTCAAAGATCTCTAGGTCCCCTAAAGCAAAAAGTCTGGGAAAAGTTTATTTGCTCTTTATTTTTACATCTTTATTTATTATAAAATTTAGCTTGCTAACTAGATATCTGTTAGAATTCAATGACATAAAGTACTTCTTATGTAGCTGTATGATCCTCATAATTCTGTGTGCCATCACAGTTTGCTATTGATTCAGAACTTTGCCATCACTTCCACTTTCTCAAAATTGCGCACATCCATTTCCTGCCATTTCCCTAGTCATGCAAATACTGTTCTGTTTTTTCTTTTTATCTTAAAGAGAAAAAAAAAACAATAAAAATGACATACAGGATTTCAAAACAAGATAACAGAAAATTAATATAGGTTAATATATTGTATATTGTCATCTTTAAAGTAGTTGCTCAGATTTGTCCTGTTTTTAAAATAGATCAGAGAATGAAGGAGTCTTTGGCATCCGATTTCTTTTACTTAGCACAATGATTTTGAGGTTCATCTGGTATGAGCATGTGTCAGTAGGTCATTATTTTATGGATAAATATTATTCTAATGTATAGATACATGTCATTTTCTTTCTCCATTTCTAAGTAGATGAATATTTGGGTATTTTTCTTTTTTAGGCTATTATGAATAACGTTGCTCTGAACATTTATATGTATGTCTTTCTGTGAACGTGCTTCATTACTCTTCAGTGGAGTCCTAGAAATAGTGTTGAAAGTTACGTAGTAAATTTATGTTTAAATTTTTAGGAGATTACCAGTTTGTTTTACAAAGTAACTACATCATTTAAGGTTTCTACTGGTAATAAATGAGGATTCCACCTTCCTCAAATCCTCACCAACCTTGATCATTGTCTGCCTTTCAGGCTACAGTCACTCTAGTAATTATGGGGTGTTATTAACTTCGTATTTTTACTTTGTATTTTTACTTTGATGCTTTACTTTGTATTTTTCCATTGATGAATGTTGCTAGTTTATCTTTTTTAATAAAATGCTGGCACAAATCTTTTGTCCATTTTTATTACAATAATTATTAGCATACGTTAATTGTACAAATTAGTGAGTTAACTGTGATATTTCCATACATTTTGTCACCCATTTTAAAGTTAGTCTTGATATTACTATGTGCTTTTTTCATGTTGATGTCTTCTAGTTCATGTATGATTTGCAAACATTTCCACCTAATTTGTGGCTTGTCTTTTCATTTCCTTGACAGTACTTTTTCAAACAGAAAGTTTTAAATTTTAATGATTTCTAAATTCTCTTCTGTGAATTGTGCTTTTGAAATACCATTCAAGAAATCATTTTATAAGCTAAGGTTATAACGATGTACTTTTCTTTTTGAGAGGCAGGCAAAAGAGTCATAGTTTTTGATTCTCTATTTGCTTTTTATCTACTGTGAGTTAGATTTTGTATATGGTATGAAATAAGGTTTCCTGAAAAGACTGTCTCTTCCCCACTGATTTGCCTTGGTAAAATTATCCAAGATTGATTGACCATAAACATAAGGGTTTATATCTGGACTCTAAAATAAGTTCCATTGATCTGTTCATCTGTCACTGTGCCAGCACCATCTATTTTGATGGCTGCAGTTTATAACTTTTAAATACAAAAGCTTATCTCCAGTAACATTTTCCTCTAAAATCATTTTGGATTTCTGAAAATGCTTTTCCACATTACTTTTAGGGCCACCTTGAAAATTTCTGAAAATATAACTCTGCTGGAATTCTAATAACAATTGTAG
>RJWM01014582.1:0-49665 GCA_004363535.1 Dasyprocta punctata | reverse complement strand
TCTGTATGTCTGGAGAAATGATTGGCTTACGGAAGGTGCTCTGTAAATGGTGTAGTGAAAAGTCTTTAGGGCTCTTTCTTGGCTTTAATTTTAGTAGTAAGTTATTTTGAAAAAAGAGTGAAACAATTTTTTGAGCTGAGGAATCAAAGGAAAATGAAATCATTCCACTTTCTTTGGGTATTTATAGTGTGACTTTTTTCTTAAGTATTGAATTCTCAGTGAGTCCAGTACACCTTTGATGAGTTAAGTGCCTACCAAAAGATAACTCAGGCCAAACAGGGTTTTAGAAGTTGTCTGTGCCATCGCTACCCTTAAAATAACTAAATTGATGCATGATGATTCAGATCCTCTCAATGTTTTTTTGTATGTTATGAAAAGCTGATAAAGTTCTATGAGAATCCTGTCATATCATTGAAGTATTTAAATCTAAGGCCAGGTCTTCTGTTTTCTCATTTTGTAATCCTAGGCAAGTTGTTTTACTCATCTGCAAAAGGAGTATTGCACTTTATTATTATCTTGCTTCTTACACTGCAGAAGAAGTGTTTTTTTTATTGAGAATGCTCTTGCTTTAAGTTACAGTAACTCATAGAGGTGAAAATAGGGACTGTCATTTTATGGAAAATTTCAGACGTACCTCCTCTGCCATGTGAAACTGACTGATTACAGCCTACTGAACTCCTCAAAATCGGTTAAGGGAAAAGTGCTTAATTTCTCAGAGCTTATTTCTTTAGGCACATGCATTACAACAGTTTTAGCCTCTCTTCGGTCTGAGCCTGACTCCTCTCCTTTCCTGGTAGCCACATAAATGATCAGTCACTGGTAAAATCTAGCAGAAGAATTGCTCAATTGATTCCCAAACCAGATTTCAGCAAAAACAACTATGTGCTTGGCATTTTAAGCCACTACATTTGGGGGTGGTATGTCATGCAGCAACGGCTAATTGAAACGGAAGTTTGGACTTGGGTGTGGGCTGCTGCTATAAAAACCTCATCAGATGTGTGGCCTTGGCTTCAGGCTGAGCAGTGGGCAGAAGCTGGAGGAGGCGCCCAGAGGCCGTGAGTGAGGGCTGGAAGGGCAGTGAGGAGCCGGCGTCAGCCTGGAGAAGAGGCAACCAGTGTCATGGAGTGGTTGGAAGTTTGGCAGCACAATGACTGTGGAAGATAGAAGATGTATCTAAAGTACTTGCAGATCTGACTAAGAGACTATTTCCAGGCAGAATGTGGAGCGTGCCAACTGGCTTCTTTTAGCTGTGTATGATAAGACACAAATAGAGAAAGATCAAAAATGAAAGCACCAATGCAGAAAACTTTTTAACACAGGACTTGCTGAGTTGGAAAATAAAACTCTCGTCTCCAGTTTTTCTGGTCTGCAAAAGGTTTCCAAATGGCCTTGGAGAAAAGAACAAATCTTAAGGGCTGCCAGTAAAATGGGACATCGGGGTCAAGAGTGTGACCATACGACCTTTTGTTAAGACCCCAAAAGAGATTCAATGTAGAATTTCCTATGCAGAAGTGGTTCTAAAAGGGTACTGTGACGGCCCAAGGTATGGAGGGGTCTCTCAGGAAGAGATTTGGGAGTAAAGCTCTTGTGTAATAAGATTTGTAGGAATCTCACAATTCTGGAAAGAACTATACCAGTGAAAATCCAGAAAATCATACTGAAAGAGACAGACTATGAAACATGAACAGAAGCCGCTAGTCCGCGGTGGGGAACCTCTGGCACATGTTATGCAGTGGGCTGTTTGTTATCACAGAAAGCTCTAAAAGGTTCATTATCACTGCCTAGACTCCAAGACAAGAAATGTGACAAGAAGGTTGTTCAGCTCCAGAAATAGGCCATTTCTTACGGTAAGAGAAGGACTACTAGAAATAAGACCCGAGACCGAGGAGCACCACTCCCCGCAGGCGTGACCGTCCCTGGAGCGGTGCGAGTGTGGTGTACTGCTATGCTGGCTGCACTGCAGGATGACCGCAGACCTGCCTTCCATTCTCTTTTGGTGAAGAGCCTATCATGATTGTCTTGTGCCGGTCTCACTGGCAAATCTAAAAGAAGTAAACCTAGATAGCCACACCTAGTCCTGATTTAGATGCGTCCCTGAACCTTGAGCCTGAGACTGCTGTTGTAAAGGATTAGATTTTCAGGGTCTTGGGAGGCCGTGCGAGTATTTTGCATGTGGAGGGCTGTGAGGCATTAGGGACCAGAGAGCAGACTACTGAGGTTTTATTGGTGGCCCCCATACCCAAGGCCTCTTGGCATTCACTTTTCTATATAATCCCCTTCCCGTGAATCTGGGCTTGGTTTAGGACTCGCTTTAACTGATGGAATACAGTGAAAGTGGCACTGTGCCATTCTGGGCCTTAAGAAGCACGAGCAGCTTCTGCTTTGGCTTTCTTGAGTGCCTTGAGCAGCCATATACTAAGTGAATTATCCAATTAGGGACGCGACGTGAAGAGGCTGAGGAAAGCACTGCCGTCCCAGCCGGCTCCCCTGAGGGCGGGCCCACGTCCTCACAGCTGAAGTCAGCCAGTGAGTGACGAGCACAGACTTGTTCAGTCACGCCCAGTCTGAGTTCGAGGCAGTGAGCAACCATTAAAGTGGTTACTAGAGGGCACCAAGGTTTGGAATGTTTTGTTACACAGTCATAGACAAGTAAAATAGACCCAGCTAAAAAGCTGACCCACGAGCATACAGCAAAAATAGTTAGAATAAGAATGGTACATTTTTATGGAAAATAAAGCCCTGCCCTGCCTAAGTTCGCTAGCTAAATTAATCAGTCTGAGCATCAGTCACGGTGAGAAGACTGACTTGGCAGAGGAAATGGAGCAGGCACATTGGGCCAAGCCTGCTGTACTTAGCACCAAACAAATCATAGTAGAGCCTAGAGATTTGTTCATGAATTTTAACGTCAGAAACTTGAAATTGCTTTCCTTTCACGAAGGGAAGTATAATTTGCGATTCTGTACAGCAGAGAAGAAATGCTTTGACTAGCTCTCCGAGTTCCTGCCTTCCAGCCACAGAAAAAAATCGCCACAGCTTCTCAGATGAACCAAGGTCTCACACCTCTGTCTGTTCTGCTCATGTTATCCTGTCTACTGGAGTTCCCTTTCCATGTCCATCCATTAGCCTCTAAGTTCCATTGGCTTTGCTCATAGAGGACAATATCCCTCTGTGTCTTTAGGCAGGCTGACTCCCCCCGCCTCTTGGGACAGCGCTCTATTTTTGCCCCTTATCATTTGGTCAGACTGTTACGAGATTGGTTATTTACTTGCCCTTTGCTTCTCTTAGACCTTGAATTTCTTCTTTAGGTAGGAGATGTGCTTCAAGGTAATACATAATAATATATATTAGTCAATGGAAAATATATGCATAATTATGCAAGGGGATTTGTTAGGTAGGCTTATAGTGTCAGAGGTGGGAGATCCCCGGCGGCCCTTACAAGATGAGAGGCGGGATGGTTCACAGTGGCCACCTGCGTGCTGGAGAGTCTGAGGACCAGGAGCGGCTCAACCCAAGCTGGAAGCCACAGAACAAGAGGGATCAAGGTCAAAGCCCTGGAAGCTCACTGTAGAGTCGCGGGCGTGAGTCTTTGTTGGAGGGCTAAAGAAACCGGAGACCTGGAGACTGGAATCCAAAGGTAATGGCAGCGAAGGGCTCACCTGCTCAGGAGACTAGAACTCTTCAAAACGGGCACGTTTCCTTCTTCTTTCTCTTTTCTTACATCCAGACTACAAAACAGGAGCCTCTCCCCCTCAGCTTGCTGGCCTGCACGTCAGTCATTCATAGATACACTCAGAACTGTGCTTTCCTAGTCCGCTAGGAACTTCTTAATTCATTCAAGTGGACTCACCATGACTAACAGTCACAATGTGGCATTTATTGCATGATTATAAGGCATCCTAACAGTGGTTCTCAAAGCTTTGGTTGCATCAAGGGTTCTTGTTAAAAATGCATATTTTCCAATCCCATCCCCAGATCTTCTCTTTGGGGGCTGAGAATATGCATTTTAACAAACACCTAGCTCACTTTGATGCAGTTGGTCACACAACACTGGTTTACAGAATATTAGCCTGGGTTCCTTGTGTTTCCTCTTTGCCTCTTGCTGCCTAACTCTGGTCATTTCCCTGTACCACAGGAGGGACCAGGGAAGGTCATTAGGTGGAACTAAAAACGAGGCAAACACATGGGTAAAAAAAAAAAAAAACTATCTTGGAAGTTGAAGATACAGACTAAAATAATCATTCTTTACTGATGTTATTTATTCCTGTTTTATCTGACTTTTCCACCCGTAGTCAAGTGCTGGCCGTCTTTAAAGTTGCACTGATTGATTCTTTCTCCAGACAGACTTTGAATAGCTCTTCAGAGCTCGGGAGACTCACGCAGTTGGAAATTGAATTGCGATGAGTTTATCTGTCAGCTGCATGATGTTTCCTCACTTGTCCTGCTCTGGGTGATAAATCCACAATCACTGAAGGAAGAACTGCTGTTCATTATGTGTTCAGAGCTGGTCTAAAGGCCCTGACAGGCTGAAATGGCAGAAATAACAGCACCTTTTACTTTTTATGAGGCTGGGCTGAGTTTTGCATTCATTTCATCCTTTAATCCCCATCAACATCTTTGAGTTAGGCTTATGGACGGGGGGTGTAGGGTTCAGAGAAATGTAAATAACTTGTCCAAAGGGCAGCGCTTGGAGAAAAACAGGTCTGTTGAAGCCCAGTGCCTAGATTTCTGAAATACACTAAAGGCCAGCTCCTTGGAGCAGGAGTCACCAAACCCCCCAGGCTGTGAGTCATTATGGGTTCATGGCCTCTTAGGAACCAGGCCACACAGCAGGAGGTGAGCAGCTGGTGATGTTTCATCTATTTCCAGCTGCTGCTCACTGGTGCCATCACTGTCTGAGCCCCGCCTCCTGTCATCAGCAACTCTGCCTCCTGGCATTAGATTCTGGTAGGAACGAGAACCATAGTGTGAACTGTGCGTGTGAAGGATCTAGGTTGCAAGCTCCTTTGAATTCTCCCTAAAACTTTCTGCCCATCCACCTCCCAATCCCTGCTGTGGAAAAATTGCCTTCCAGAAAGCCAGTTCCTGGTGCCAAAAAGGTTGAGGACCACTGTGGTACAGCACACCGTGGCATTTTAGAGAACAGCTTTGGAACACACGACTAGATGGGATCTGTGTGAGTCGGCTTTCTGTTACTTGAACACATTGGGAGACAATTTATGAAGTGAAAAGGTTCTTTCTGACTCTCAGCTGTAGAGGTTTCAACCCTGACCAAGAGGGCCCACTGCTTTTAGGCCTCTGGCATGGGTGCTGGATGGCCGTGGCGGGAGCATGGGGCAGAGCAACCTGTACGTCTGTTTACTGCTGACCAGGAACTGAAAGAGAAGTGGAGGGCTCACTATCTTCTTCAAGGAATATCTGGCGTGAGGCCCCAACTCTGAAATTTCCGCCACCTCTCCAATACTCCAAACTAGGCAGCTACATCTTTAACATGTGGATCTACTTAGGATCCAAACTACAGCAGTACTGGAGCAGAACTGAGGACCCAGGTCTTCCGACCTCCAGCATAATTTTCTTTCCATGGCCTCATACATGGAGAGCAAAAAAAGAAATGCTAGGGGAAAAAAGACTAAATCTGGAGCAGGGTGGGGGAGAGAGAGAGAGAGGGCTGTTTTTTCTTTATGTGCACAGATAACTTGGAAATTCTTGATTCCACCAGCAATGATAGTTTTTAGAAGAATACTTAGCAAAAGGCTAAGTTATACTGTTATATGTGGCCTTGAAACAGATCATCTGGGTCCTGGCTTACTTTCACAAACTGCTATTTCCTGCACTTTGGAGAAATGTTAAGAGTTGCGAATTCTCATTTCAAAGATTTGCAGAACCTCTGAAAATCTTCTTAACCCATTCAACCAGTGCAGAGGCTTTAATGGAGAAATGGTAAAGGATAATAGTTGAGCCACAGGGACATATTTTAGTGTGATAGCAAGCTGATTTTGTGGAAATTCAGGTTCCCAGCTTACACCCAGAGGTGGGTAGTGGCATAAACAGTGCCCTATGCAGTCAAGACTATGGCCCGGCATGGTACAGAACCCTGTGTCACAGCAAGGACCTGCATTTACACTCAGCTCTGTTGAGACTTGTGAGATTATAGGGCAAACTCTCATCTATGTGGGTTTGGATTTTCATTTTAAATTACACTAGCAATACTCACTTCTTGGTAGAGATGGGAACTACATGAGAATGGCTATGAAAGAACTTATTGCAGATTAGCTTTTCTGCAGCTGGGTCGCCCTGTCATCTTGGAGGACCATCTTGTAGACTTTCCACAGCTGGTGTGACCATGTTCACATCTGGAGTTCATCCAGCAGTTGGTGAAATTGTGTTGCTGAATATTTATGATCACCGAGAACTTCAAAGCTGAGTCCAGACCTCACAGATGCCACCCTGATTCCCTGAGTTCCCATGATTTAGGAGTTGTGCTAATTGAGAACACTGTTTCTGAAAGCACAGTGGTACCTCGGTTCACAAATGCTTCTGTTTGCAAACAATTCTGTTCTCGAAAGCATTTGACAAAATTCTGCTACTATTCACAAACTCCACATGGGGTGACAAACACAACTGTGGACATCTTTTCCACACAAAAAGGATGTGATCATCTTCCCCAAATGGTAAAGCAAATTTAAGTTCCTGAGCCAAAGCACCACTTTACGGGGTGTATTTTGCTGAAGTATGTAGGGTGATTTGGGGTGTTGCACAGACACACATTATATATATATATATCTTTATTTTACTGTGAATTTATTAAAAAAAACCTCATTTAAAAACTTAAAAAATTGACTAAAAATGAACAAAGCAAATATCTGTAGTATAAGGTTGTGACAAAAATTATACAAGGGGTACAAAATGTTCACAGCTAGAGATACTAGAATATAAACTCACAGTATCTGAAGCTAATCTTGTTGGACCAGGTGTGTGTCAGAATTCAGGAAATCCTCTGTACCACTTGACTCCCCAAGAGGTAACTGGGATGGCCATTCAAATTGAACACACCATTATTTCTGCAGTACATCATGAATATTCATGCTAAGGGGGATATTAATTCAGGTCAAGTTTTGCAGCCAAATAAGTTACAAAAATATAGTTTTCAGATGCTTTTGCATTTTGGAATTGTAGTTAAAAAGGTTTTTAACCTGTAGTAATATAGACCTAGGGAAAGAAGAAAAGAAAAGCAAATTCCAGGAATGTAGACTAGAGCCGTACTTCACGGTTTATCAAACACTTCCCTGTTCACTGTTTATTGGGAGTAGGTGTCAAATCAGCATCATGTGCTGCTAACCTGTGCCCAGGGTTGCAGGCCAGGTCTTCGGCTCTAGTTTCTTGATTTTTCCATCCTGCAGTCCTCACATGATGCAGCTCCGAAGAGCTGAACTCTCGAACATATTCATTGAGTACGGAAATGCTTTTCTCCGAAGCTCTAAAGCAATATACAGTTTTCACTGAGAGGGCTTGAAATGGAAGAATGAGAACGGGAGACATAACCAAGAACATTTAACCTTGAACTAGAGTTGTGGCTAAGGTGCTTGAATCCGTTTCTTCTGACCCTGCATAAAACCCAGCCCAAATACTTGCAGTCCAGGGGTATTCAGAGAAACTGTTGCCTGCTATTTACAGAAATTTCTAGTAGTATTGAGAATCTGCTTTATGCCAGTCACTCTTCCGCATAACACTTCGGGACCATTACTACTATTACCCTTCTCCAGGTAAAGAAATAGAGGCTCAGAGACATGGCTAAGGTTACACTGCTGCTAAGTGACAAATCAGGGCTGGGCCAAGTCTAGTTCTAAGGGCCACACTCTTAGCTGCACAGAACCATATCAGAGTCCTTGATTTCTGCTCTACCCACAAGAGGAATGCCTTTTCCTCTGACACAAGCAATTGCTCACTAGGTACACCTAGTTTCCTCGTTTTGCATACCTGTGCTCTAGGAACCCAGCAGAAGTTGGTGTAGCTGCTTAGGATTGCTCACGCAGCACCCAGCGTCCCCAGCAGGAAAGTCGCCTGCAGTCAAGAAACTACCATAGGTGCATATAGTTGGGATGTAAAGGGAAAGTGGTTTTGGAGAGTGGATTGGAAGCAAAAGTTAAGTCATGAAATTAAGTCATAAGGAGAAGATTTTCTTCTCTAGGCAATGGAGGACCATCAAGTGACTTTGAGGAGGGAAACAGTGTGGACATATTTCCATGTGTGATATTGTACTGCAATTCTGGAGCTACTTCCTGGAGGACGCGCCAGCTAAGTAGGACTGCAAGGAGAGATGGGTGTCACCAGCAGAGATGACTGTTCATCCAGGGTAGCTCGACTGGGGCTGCCAGGCACAGCACAGACAGTTCAGGATTCACAATCACCTGAATCAAAACAAGCCGCTCTCCTGCAGTGGCCATGCACTGCGCTTCTACATTTATTGTTGTTCTTAATCACAACCATAGTCCTACCAGGAAAGCCAGCCCCTAAACGGCCAAGTGGGATTCAGACCCATTTCTCTCGGACACCAAACCCTCTTCTCTTTCTATCCTAAAAATTGCCTCTTCCTGTGGAGTTCAGGCTCAGCTCAGAGCACAGATGGAGGTGGAAGACGGCAGAGGCTCAAACAGAAATGGAAGCTGGAAACAGGTTTAAAGAACTTTGCCAATTTACCAGCTCTTCCAAACTCCCTTTCTGCAGAAACCCATTCTTGCTTTCAAGCAGTACCTGTCCCCGCCAGGCTGTGTTTGTTAATCAGAGTGCAGTGGCTGAGCGGAGGAGGCAGGGGTGTACCAGGCCCGGCACCTCTCAGGACCCCTCCCCTGCTGGGCTACTGCTCTTTTGCCTTTGTGCTTTCCGCCCCTCCCGTCTGAGAGGGTGCCCTCCAGAAGTCAGTCATGTGACCAGTCACTCCGCAGCTGGGGCTGTCCAGAAGGCACTTTTCAGGATGGAGCTCCAGAGTCAGCCACGACACACTGGGCGCTGCTCGGTCAGCCTTGTCGTGGTCCCTCACCGTCACCACCCACCCCGCTGCACCCTGACGGATGTGCCTGCCAGGAGTCCAGGCGCTGACCGTCCCTACTGGGCCCAGTTAGGAGGCTGCAGGGAGGAGGTCATTAAAGCATTATAGATTATCAGATCCGTTGACACCAAGGGGTCCTCCACACACCCAGAGCACCAAAGATTAATGTGGGTTGCATAGGGCGGTTAGAGCCCATATCCCATAGGATAGATGCCTTCTTAGGAGTCAAACTGCATCCCCGAGCTGCTGGTGTCATATCTGTCAGAGCGAGCCAGAGCGAGGAGAGACGAGCACCTAAAGCGCCCGGGTCACCCACGTGTGCCTTCCCTCGGCCCAGCCTCGGGTAGGTGTGATCAGGGTAGAAGGCCCCAGGAAACTTTGGAAAAATGAACTCACAATCTAAACAATATCTAAACAATATTTTTTGTGGGAGGGAGTGGCTCTTCGCGTGTGTCATATTAATTTCCAGGAAATAGCCAGGCCTCTCAGGTATCAGTCTGCCTTTGACCCCGGTTCCTCTGAACAGAGACTTCTCTCTTCTTGACTCTGGGCCCACGCTGGGCGACCTGAGGATGGAGGGCACCCCTCCGCCCAGGCCGACGTAGGGTTCTCCGTCCTCGTCTTCACAGAGCTCTGGCACTTCACCCTTGTGCTGTTAGCTTTCCCCACTCGGCCGCGTGGATCAGGGGTTTTCTCTTCCGGCTGCCTCTAATGACAAACAAATGGACCCTTTGTTTGAAGATTTTTTATTCTCAGCTAATTACAGTGGGACCCAGACAGCAGAGAGACCAAAGTAACACACACGAGGAGGCTACAAAGTTTAGTAAATCTTACACATTGGGTGCTTCACAGACCCCTGCCCGTGGGTGCTGACAGTGTCGCCATGGAGAAAGTTATCATCTGGGTCCTTGTACCTGTTGGGCTACTGACTAGCTGTGTGGCCTTCTGCCTATCAAATCCTTAACTGCCAGTCTCAGTTTTTTTCCTAGAAAACAGGGAAAACAACAGTTACTGTTTGTTCTGTTCTAGAGATGCGATGAGTTTACACGTCCCCACTGGCTAACCTAGTGCTCGGGATGTCACGGGCTCTGCAAATGGCTGTGTTGTTGCTGAGCACTGGTAAGGTCCTTGGCTTCCAGCTCTGTGTCCTTGCTCCTGAAGGTGAGGGCCGCCTCCTTTCCACGATGACCGCTTACAGGGTTAGAGGCTGCAGATAAAATGCACAATCTGTGGGCATCAACCAGAGTCTCTCCAGCTGCCCCACCTGTCCGTGATGAATGATGTGAGTACTGAGAATTTAGGGAGAGGGATTGGTTCCCTCCCCATTGGGCCCTGGACAGTTATGGGTGAAATATCCTGAGAAGGGTGTCTTGAAATTCTCTTTTCTCTCAGAAAATAAATGCCAACTGCTATGTTTCCCTTTTATATTCTCTCTGCCATCACCAGGTCAGGAACATAAAGTCAACCACTCTCAAGGTCAGGGTGAAGATATCCAAACATGTTCCCCACCTTGGAACATGCTTCATGCCAGTGGTGAATTTCTGTTGGGCCCTCCCCCACCTCTGCAACTCCGAGTAAGACATTTTCTTGGAGAGCAGTCTGCCCAGAGCCTTGGCATTGACTGGAGAATAAGTCACTTACACTGACAGAGTGGGCACCAGTCAGTCCAGCAGGGTAGCAGTGCTGCTGTCCTGAGTCTGTGGCATGCCAGCCGCTCAGCCTCTGGGATTCCCTCACACGTGGCTGCCACCCTTTGTGTCCCACTTAGGAGCTGGGCTCAGGTTGGGATTGGAATCCCACAGTTATTCCACGGAGGCATTCTTGAGGACATCCACATGTGTTACCTTTTTGCTGTGACAATGTGTTTCAATGTTGTCTTAGTCACTTACCTCATCACTGGGACAAAGTACCTGACACCTGCTACTTAAAGGAGAAGAGGTTTATTTTGGCTCATGGTTACTGCCTGGATTGGCTGGCAGGAACACCTTGGTGCAAGAACTGGGGAAGAAAGCTGCTCGCATCATGGTGAACAGGAAGCAGAGTGAGACGGGAGGAGCCTGGGGGAGACACACCCCTCCAGGTCGTGGCTGCACCGACCACCTCCAGTTAGCTCTCACCTTCTCACAGCAAGTGAGTTCAGACCGTGTTGGTCGATCAATGCACCAATGATGAGTGTGGCACCCTCATGACCCAATCACCTTCCAAAAATCTTCCCTCTGAACACAAGGGGTTTTGGGGGGATGTTATGGTTGATACACTGTGTTAATCTGAGAAGTTTAGAAGTTTAACTAAACAACTCAGCAGGGAGCCAGTATTCTTACTTTGTAAACATCCTGAGCCTGTGCAAGAGGAGGGCACAGAGAGGGTGTGAATGCCACACCCACCCTGGGGAGTGGTAGCCTGCTCACAGTTGAAGGGAGGAGAAGAGGCTTGTTCTCCCACTTCTGCTCTTGTTGCTTTTGCTGTCTTCTGCTGCCTCGAAGTGTGGCCCCTGTGCCATGCCACCTTGCTTCAGAGCCAGCTGATTACGGACTGAAACCTCCACCAACTGTGAGCTAAATAAACCTTTCCTTCCTTAATTTGGGGTATCAAGTATTTTGTCCCAGCAATGAGAGAAAAGTAACCATGATGGGACGTTACAGATCTAACAATAACGTGTGCAGATCTACTCAATGGAAATGTTATAAACATTGTCTCACGCTTTCTCACAAACGCTCTTTAAAAGCAGAAGAGACCGAAATGGGCAGCAGGCTTCAAAGTTCCCTGGGAGGGAGATTAGAAAGCTCCTTTCTTTTTCTTTCTTTTTCTGGTTTTTTTTTTTTTTTTTTTTTTTTTTTTTTTTTTTTTTTTTTTTTTTTTTTTTTTTTTTTTTTTTTTTTTTTTTTTTTTTTGGTACTGGGGTTTGAACTCAAGACCTCATGCTTGCCAAGCTGTGCCGCTGAGCTAAACCCCTGGCCTAAAAAATTTCTTTTTGGACATTAAATCAGGAAAACAGATACTGAGAGGTTGGGAATAAACCAAGCAATTGTCTGTGGATGAGAAGCCAGGGTTTGGAACTCCAAGAAATGACTCTAGGTGACTTAGGTGTAATCCCAAAAGGACTTTGGAATCTCAGTAGAAACCCGTTCGTTCCCTTGGTTACAGTTTGCTGAAGGACCGTGTGAAGCAAGGGTGAGAGCCAGGTGAGGGAAGCAGGCTGCGCCTTTCGGGTCCCCGCCATGCAGGGTCTGCTCCCCATGGGCGGCCCTCTTCTTGGCTTACGGTCCCCTCCAATCAAGTGTCATTCTACAAACACCCCAGCTAGGTCTCCGCGCTCATTAAGCAAGCTTGGGCTGTCATGTTGACGTCCAGGTATGTGACGTGCAGGGAAGGTCCGGGGGCTTGGGGTGGGGAACTGGGCCGGCTGACTGTTATACTTCTCATCCTACATCAGCGAGCATGTAACGGAAGATGGCTCCCCCTCCCCAGTTAGTGCACTTCAGTTCATTAATTGCCCTGGTCATAGTTCCTGTTTCTGTTCTGGTTGCCTCTGTCTCTTACGAACGACTGGTGATTGTGATGCATGGCTGGTCACGGTGACGCCCATCGCCATCGTATCAACCAATCTCCAATTGACACGCCATTCTGCCCCGGTATTTCCTGCTTGCTTGTTCTGTATAAGCCCTAGAGATCAGGGCCTGATATTCTGGGAACGATCCCGATCAGTACCCATCAGCGTAGATAAATCTGCCTCCAAATCCTGGGTGTGGTTTCACCGCAAGCAGGCCTCTGCCTTCGAGTCAGTCCCCAGACGTGCCCAGTCCTGTGACCCCAAGGTCAGCCTTGCTTGTCGGCCCCCGGACCTTATCTCTGCAGAACCTTCCTGCCCTCACTCAGCCATGGAAGCTCTGAGCAACAAGACAGTTGCTGCCCCTGAATCAGGAAATGAATCTGGGTGTGCTTGGTGGACCCTACTGAAAGCAGAAATCCTTGGAGAATGAAGTCACTACTACATGTTAAAACAAGAAAGAGTGCAGTTTATTGCAAGGTAGTGCTCAAACACATGCCCCGAAGGAGGGCAGCGGAATCTCAGGCAGCCCCCATCTCTCCCTTCCTCAGAGACAACTGTGTGCCTCAGATCATTTTCATGTTCTCCTTACAATGTTTAGGGTGGGCACAGCCTAATCCAGGGAGCTGCAACATTTATATAATATTCACCAGCATCCTTTTCTTTCCTTTTTGACTCTTCCCTTTCTTCCCTTTTTTTTTTTTTTTTTTTTTTTTTTTTTTTTTTTTTTTTCCCTTTTTTTTTTTTTTTTTTCTTTTTTTTTCTTTTTTGGTACCAGGGATCAAACTCACAACCTCGCACCTGCCAGGCAAGCGCTTAGGCCACTGAGCTAAATTCCCAGCCCTATTTTTTGAGACAGGGTCTCACTATGCAGTTCAGGCTGCCCTGGAACTCACTTTGTAGCCCAGGCTGGTCTCAAACTCCCAACGATCCTCCTGCTTCAGCCTCCCGAGTGTTGGGATTAAAGGCATGCACCACCACGCCTGGCTTCCGTTTTTCTTTTTGGAGGAAAATACTTCACTTGGAAATATCAGCGAATCAATGTACAGAGGACATTTTATTTGCCCAGCATGAGGCTGGGAAGGAGCTGAGTTGCACAAGACCTGGCGTCTGTGAGAGCCACTCTGTGCGCCGCACAGCCCTCGAGCGTGCTATCGCAGCGTAGTCTGAGCAGCCGTCTCCCTTTGCCCCATGTTCCGCGGAGTGTGTGTGGTGTGTGGGGCACCCCGGCTTGTGACAGCTGTATCGGGAAGCTTCTCACAGTGCCGCGTCTGTGAGCTCCTGCTAGGCCGAGGAACTGGGCGGAAAGCTGTGGGTTCCCTTTGTGGGTGGCGCAGCGCACACTCCCGAGAGGTACCGGGGACCACTGCGCCGAGCGGGCGGACTGTGAGCAGGCCACCGCTGCCCCTGCCTCACCCGCGGGGCCGCAGCGCGCCCCCCTCGCCGTGACCCTTCTCCCCCTGCGCTCAGTGTCACCTTCAGTGTGGCTGGCTGGAAGCGGAGCCTGCTGAAGCCACCATGACGTGAGTCAGCGTGGCGCATCCCGCTCCTGAGCGGATGTCCTAGGCGAGTGTGGACGCTGGGGAAACAAGGACGGCGCCGGCCGGGGGCTGCTGTGACCCGGGAGCCGGGATGGCGGAGCCGCTCGCCTCACAGCTCTAGCGACTGGAGGTCTCAGGCCGAGGCGTGGGCAGGGTGGTTTCCCCTGAGGCCTGTCTCCTGGGCTGCCCCCGCCACCTTCCGTCCTCTTCCCCCTGACCACAGGCGGCTCTGTGTCCAGCTCTCCTCTTCTCATAAGGACCCCGGCAGACTGGGTGCAGACCCACCCTGCGGACCACATGTTAATTCTTCAGCCCGATCAGCAAATACAGACCCATCCTGAGGTACCTGGGCTCAGGAGCTCAGTCTGCAAGGTGCAGGGTGGCACAGTTCAGCCCATCAGTTAGACCACCGGCACTGGGACGGGAACTTGTACTCCACGGGGGGAGGGAGGAGCTGCTGGACGGTGACTGTGACATACCAGACAGAAACTGTCTTACTTACTTTTTTACTGCTGGGACAAAGTACCTGACACCCACAAGTTAAAGGGGCCACAGTTTGTAGAGGTTTCATTCCGTAGTCAGCTGGTTCCAAGGCCGCGCGGCAGCGGGGCCTGGCAGTCAGGAAGCCGCAGCCATCAAGGGAGGAGGGACATCTACACCCACCCTCCAAGACCACGCCGACAGCGGCCCACCCCGCCATCACGCTTCGCCTCCCAGCATCGCACCCATCTGTAAACCCATCGGTGGCTAACCCAGTGTCACACACCCATGATCGCGTCTCCTCCCCAAGACGCCGTCTGTGGGCACAGGAGGCTTTCGGTGCACATCTAGATATAAGCCATAACAAAACCTGATCACAGAAGCATCCGAGGCCCTCCTGGAAATCCAGTGCCCAGTGCTTTGGGTGAGGCTCAAACCTGTCTGGAGGAACGTGGACCGACTGGAGCTGGAGGGGTTTGCAAACTCATATCAAGGAGGATGATTCCTGCCTTGGAACCATCAGACCAAGGTGAACACACGGAGCAGTGAAGCCTCTGATTGTAGAGGACTGCTCTCCCAGGATGACACAGCCACAGCGGTCCCATGGAGGTCCAGAAACCCAAGAGGGCATCTCCAAGCGGGGGAGAGCGAAGTTGAGGTGGCATATGTTGACACTGGGTTTGTATTTCTTCTTCTTCTGTACAGTCCTCATCTGTGTAAAAGCAATGATAATGATGGATAATTATTGCATTGACTCACTGAGCACAGGAGCTGTGCCGAGGTTTGACATCCGCGTGTCACCTTCTTCCATCTGTACCACCCTCTGAGGTCTATTTTAATTGACTTCCTGGACCTAGAGGCAGACAGAATGCAGGCATCAGCTCCAGGAGTGTAGAAAGCTCGGAAATCAGGGCCGGGGGCTGGGCTCCCATGCAGGCGACTGTCAGAGGAGAGATGGTGGTGGGGATGAATCCCAAGGAAGACTGCCCAGTGCCCCAGGCTCAGTGGGCCAGAACTGCACGTGAAGCAATTCAAGCGAGTCTCTCTCTGCCTGCAAACAGTGTCAGAAAGGTAGCAGTGGTGCGAGGAGGTTTGATCTGTGCTTGTCCTCTGGTTTGCATTCGATTTCCTGGGTCAGAAATTGGATTACTCAGGAGATTGAGAAAGGGAACATTGGTAATAAAGTTTGAGGAGATAGATTGCGTTTGTGTATTCAGTCTTTTCAATGCTGAGCAGTTGGTTATCTTTTGTCTGACTGTGATGGATAGCTGAGAAACCGAAAATTTCAGTCCCTATCCCCAAAAGAGGGCTTTATTTCTTTCAAAACAAACTCAAAAATAATTGTTCATTGTAGTTTTTCTCTGGAGTCTCTATCAAGAGGCCAACTTTTGATGGGTTTCTGGAGCTCAGAAATATCAGGGTCTGACAGCAGTTTTCCATGTGAGAGAACTCAGTCCTTTGATCTGTTGATTTCCAGCTCAGAGAAGCTCAGAAATACCGGATGGAACGTGGTCTCTGGCCACTGTTAGAAGACGCTATTTATGTATTTTAAGAAATGGAGAAGATCAGATAAATGTATCCAGTAACTAGGTTGACAGTTCTTTGGAGCGTGAGGGAGTAGGGTTGCTTTGATGACTGTAACTCACACATTTAATAGCAAAAAATAGTTTACATGTTTTAAACTATTTTTCTAGTATATTGGAAGGAATATGGATCTGCTGACTGCCAGCTCCCCTCTAGGGATTTGTGTACCCACCGCACATCAGGCACTGGGTAGACGGCCGTGGCATCCATGGAACTAGATGTGAGGCCTTGAGCAGGCCATCCTGTCATCTGCTCCGGGTTTCCAGTGTCACATTTGGTGCAGCTTGACCTCTGGGTCTCTCAATGACGTGGTGGTGTCTCAGTTACTTTTCTCTTATTGCTGAGACAAAATACCCAACACCCAAAGTTAAAGGAGAAAAGATTTATTTAGCTCACAGTTTGTAGAAGTTTCAGTCCATAATTATCTGTCTCCAAGGCAGGGTGGCTTGGCAGAGGAGAATCTCAGAAGAGAAAGAGTTCATGGCACCAGAGGACAGCAAAAGCATTGAGAGAGGAGGAGGGGGAGAGGGAAGAGAGGAGAGGGAAGATAGATAGATAGACAGACAGACAGAGACCTTTTGGCCCCTTATATTGTATGCAGACTACCTTCTCCAGGGTGAGGGTAGCACTCACAATCCCAGCATTGAACCATGAATCAATCACAAACTGTGAAGCTGCCCCTATGACTGCATGAGATTTTGGGGGGACATCTGAACACAAACCCTAACAGGTGAAGATCAGCCGGGAAAACAGATCATCACAGTGTCGGCGAACGTGTATCAGCAATTGTAAAGTACAATCTCTGTGCTGAGTGTTTATGTGTCTTACTGCTTTTACTTCAGACAAAGACTTTCCGCAACTACAGCAAAACTCCTCCAAGGTGTGTCAGCTATCTTTAAATCTTGTCTTTCTGGTCTTGTTTGGGTTCCTTTCAGTCAGACTTTTATTCCCATTCTTTACCAAAAGGGTTCTTGTCAGGGTCCCCCGTGATTCCACATCCTTCCATCTGTCACCCTCCTGTGCTTTACTGTCCGGCTCTCTCCTCGGGGTTTACCTCAGTTCACCTGCCCTGAGAGGCAAGTGCTGCCACCACAGCCCCGCAGCCTCCCCACGGCCAGTTGCAGGCCAGTGTGGGTGCCCTTCCCGGACTCCGTGAGGGGACTCACCCTGCATTCTGCCTCAGCTCCCCGGGAGCTGCATTACGAGCAGCAACACTGCTCCCCACACTGAACAAGGCACAATTTAATGAGGATGAGAAGGGGACCCTTACTGTCCACTCAGCCCCCTAGTTTAGAGGTGAGAGGTGGAGCGACCAGGGCCCCAAGGCTGCACAGAAAGCTGATAACAGGCCCCAGCCTCTGCCTCTTGGCCTAGTGCTGCAGAAAACAACATATTTAAAAGACTACAACTCCTGTAAGTCAGGGGTACTGAACTCTGCTTCCAAATTTTCACTTCAATTTCCAACTAATTTGGAATTCAAAATAAGGTTTTAAAAGTGTCTGGAGTTTCATATTTTCTATAGCTAATGAAAAATTTAACTTTCTTGACAGGCCATATTGTCATTACTCTTAATATATCTGTCAGTGGCCCAGTTGTTCTTCTTGGTGAGAAGAAGGTGACCTCAGAGATTTTATCCAAGGCCAACAGAGCTGTCAGAGCAATCCAAGTCAAGTGTGGGTGTCTTGGTTACTTTTCACTCATTGCTGAGACAAAATACCTGATGCTGAAAATTAGAGAAGGAAAGGTTTATGTCTTTTTTTTTTTTTTTTTTTTTTTTGCGGCACCGAGGATTGAACTCACAACCTCGCACCTGTCAGACAGGTGCTTAAGTCACTGAGCCAAACCCCTGGCCAAGGTTTATTTCTTACAGTTCTCAGGAGTTTCCATCCATACTTGGTTGGCTCCAAGGCAGCTTGGCATGGCAGGGAAGCCATTCATGGTGGCCACCAAACAGCAAGGCACCCGAACCCAGCAAGAGAGAAAGAGAACACAAGACGAGCATTCCTCTTGCCCTTACACTGTATGTCAGCTTCACCCCTGGATAGGTGCAGCACTCACATCACCAGTCCCAGCACTACACAACAAACCAATCATGAATGCCAGACTCAGCCCCATCCAAATTATGTGAGGACTTGGGGGGACATGGGATCCAACCAATACATTCCACCCCTGGCTCCCCAAGGACTCATGTATAACCTTTATACAAAAGGCATTTAGTCCATCTCCAAGAGTTGCCAAAGTCCTAACAGTTTCAGCATTGCTGAAAAGTCCAAGTCCAAAATGTCCTCTGAGATCTATGGCAAACTCTTAACTGTAACCCCCTGTACAAATGAAAATGAGGTTAAACTTTCAACATATAAAGGCACAAGATAAACATTACCATTCCAAAAGTTACAAACAGGGGAATACAAAGCATTGGAACCAAAGCAAGTCCAAAATCCAGCAGGGCAAACATTAAGGGGTTTTAACTTTCACAGCTTTCCTTGGATGATCCATGTTCCTTGGCATCACCCTTACATCTCTACACATTGCATCCCAGGAAGCAGCTGGTCTCCACCCTCTGCAGCCTCAGGTCTTCAAAGGTGAAAGAGTTTGCTCGGAGGAAAAAGTCACAGAGTACCATGTTCCAGAGTGGCAACAGAGGCCACAGGAGGTACCAAAATGGTGGCAGCTATACCAGATTCCAGAATGGTGGCACCATAGAGAAACTTTTCCTCACAATCAGGTTCAGAGAGCTCAGCAATCCAGGCACTTGACCCCTACAGCCAAGAGAGAGGAAAGCCTGGCTACTGCTTCAGCAGCAGACCTTGGCAGCATCCACGTGGCACTGGTTTTAGGTGCAAGGAAAATACACAGATTCTTAAGCTAAGGTAGCTTCCACCCTGCCTGCAGAGGGCAATGTGTAGAGATGTAAGGGTGATGCCAAGGAACATGGATCATCCAAGGAAAACTATGAAAGTTAAAACCCCTGAAAGTGTTGTGGGGGTGGAATTGCACAAGGCTTTTGGAGTTTGCAACCAGATTGCTTTAGATGCTAAGCATAGAACTCCAGGACTTAATGTTTGCCCTGCTTGTTTGAGCCTTCTTTGCAGATATTGTTAGTCCTGCTTTCAAATATGTTGTGCCATTTATTGAGCATTTACTGTGTCCTGAGCATTAAGTGGTTATTTTTGCACATTATGACATTCAACACTTATACAAAAAGTCAAGTAATAATAGATACTATTTATTGATCACCTCTCTATACCACGAACTCAACATTTATTATTGCAGGTCTTCACAAATTCCTTCCTCAAGGTCCTTTCAGGGTCCAAAATCCAAGACAGTTTTCTGTTCACCACCAGTAATCATGGTAAACATGATCATATTTCCAGTTTTACACAGGATTAAACTGAGGCAGAGAGATACTCAGTATCTTGCCTGAGGAGTGGGGGAGTGAGGAGTGGGGCATCATCCCCAGAACCGCCCAGACTGCTTAGACTTACAGAAACTCTGTTTGGCTTAAACCGGGAGCATATAAGTGCGTGTCCAGGTGTCTGCAGCAAATCCCCTCCTGATCATCTGAGACAAGCACCTCTAGCAGGGACCATTGTCCTTGGGAATTCTGACCCAGGCTGTTGGTCAAGTGTGGGAAGCTGGGAGACACGAGGTCTCCTTGGAGTCAGCCCCAGCCCATACCCCCCTGGAATCCCCTTCTGAACAGTGGGAGAAACATTGCTGTAAGCGCAGGCATTCCTACCAGGCACTATAAGAAGCTCCGAATGTTGTTTATAAACAGATTAGGAAGAGAAAAATGAAGGTATCTCTGTACTTAAGAGGAACAACAAGTAGAGGGGACTGGGAACAAAGTCAATTTTTAACTTTCATGTCTTTTGCTATTTTGTATTACCAAATGATTTTTCCATGTCAGTGCTTTGCTATGAATATAGGCTAATTTTCACTTCCTCTCCCAGGCACCAGACTAATTTTACCCACATATTTGGGGTGTCAGAAAGGAAGGAGTTGTACTATGTACTGACCGTGGGAAATCATCAGCGGTGGACCTTGGAGTCCTCTGCTTAGGTCCTCTGGCAGAATCCAAGGAGTTTAAGATCATTTTCTCTTTCCTCCTGCCCTCTAATCTCCTGCTGGAACACCTGTTGGTTGAACCCAACTAGAAGCCAGGGTGGCATGCATGACATATGTTTTCAGGGCCTTAGTGAGGAAGGGAGGCAATCTGGAGACTGAATCTGGAGGGACAGATGGAGATGACCACAGTGCCCAGACTGGGCTTTGAGGCATGATGAGGAACTTAACCTGGCTTTCGACCTATAAGTAAAGGTGTGCAAGCTTAGCACCTCTCTCAGAATGTCCTCAGTATCCATTCAAGGGTGGCGGGAGGCTGTCTGAGAGGGTGGACAGACCACTGAGCATGGGCCAGGAGACCTGGAGCCCAGGACAGTATCTGCTGTGTACAGTGTGTTTCTGTGTACAGGTCCCCTTTCTGGGCCTGGTTCTTTATCCAGGAAATCAGTGGACTTAACCTGATCTGAGGACTTCAGCCCTTCTTGTGCATGAGAGGCCCTCTAGAGCCTTTCAGCTGTCCTGCATCTGAGCTTTCCCTCAGAGCATCCACGCCCCTTGGACGGCGCTGGGCCTGGCATTAGTGTGCTACACACCACCTCCACCCTGGAGGCTTCTCAGGGTCAGCTGGGATGGAGAAGCACCAAACTAGACCAGCTCCAGGGATTGGGGCTCTTCAGCTCTAGACCTTCATTTCTGCATGGAAATTCTACCAAAGGAAACTTCACTAAGGATGGAACAGCACATTTGTGATGACCACTCCTCTCAGTCTCTAGGTTGTCCTAGTTATCCTACCCATTTTCATGGCTGAAGTACTTGAGGTGAGAAGCTTTCTGTATTCTCTCAGAACACACACTGAGCCCTTCAGGGTGCTGTGCTAGGAGCTGGGGGCATAGGATGAACACCGCAGGTGAGACCCTGCTCTCACGGAGCGCACGTCCAAGTCTAGCAGATGGCCCATCAGGGTTACAGTAAGGCCCTGATCAATGATTTTAACACGCCCTTTCCCTTTCACATTTTCCCAGTTTGGATTTTTATGTCGTAGATAAAAAAGAACAAAATACATAGGTGGTGAAAAGGCAATTAATAAAACAGCCACAAACTCTCTTCTAAACAACGCCCTGACTGACAGATGTAATTTCTCAAAGTCTGAAGCATCAGCAGACTGTGGCTGACCTGTTCGAGAGTGGCCGCCCGGACCGGGAGGGCAGCGGGTGCCTCTCCGCCTGGCAGGAGCGGACATGCCAAGCGCAAGGCCTCGCTGGTCACGCAGGGCCCCAAGGCTGGAATTCTGGGTAAGGTGAACAGCGGTGCTGAGGCCCCGGGGCGGGGTGAGCCCGCTGAGTCTGAGGGAGGGAAGGTGGTCACCGTGGTCAGTGGCCAGGGGTGCCTACGAGATGGAGGGAGCTGCGGGCCAGAGAGCGGGCGGGGAGGTCTTCACCGCAGCAGCCCCGGAAGGGTCTGGGTTTATGGTCAGCGCCATGGGGAAGCTTCCGACCAGGGCGGAGATGATCTCATCCATCAGGGACGCTTTTGCTCCCCATTTAGCAATGACTGAAGGCTTTTTTTTGATTGTCACAGTTGGGAAGGTGCTGCTAGAAACCAGTAGAGGTCTGGGTAGAGGTCTGGGCTGCTGCTAGACAACCTGCACTCCACAGATTCCCCCGGCATACACTTCCTCAGCCCCAGATGCCTCTCAGAGATCCCTCCGCACAGTTGGTGCAGTGTAAAATGGTGCAGCTGCTGTGGGAGACAGAAGAGCAGTTCGTCAGAAACATACAAGAAGATTTTCTACATGATTCAGCGGTTCCATTTGGGGGCATAAATCCAAACCATTGAAAACACACCCGGATCCATAGCAGCGTTATTCACAATAGCTGAGAAGTGGAAGTAGCCTGAGTGTTTGCTGCCAGACGAATGGATAAGCCAAATGCATACACACATGGGAGTATTAGTCAACCTGTAAAAGGAAGGGAACTCTGACACCTGCTACGATAGGGATAAAACGGTGCACAGTATGCTGAGTGAAATAAGCCAGTAACAAAATGACAAGCATTGTGCGATTCTACAAATATGAGGTAGTGGAGTAGTCAACTTCAGAGAAGCTGACAATAGAATGGGGGCTGTCAGGGGCTGGATGAGGCAGGAAGTGGGGAGCTTAATGAGTACAGACTTTCAATTTCGTAAGAAATAGTTTCGAAGACTGGTTGCACAATGACGTGAATATATTTAACACCACTGATCTGTACACTTAAAAATGGTCAGATGATAAACTTTATGCTATGTATGTTTAATCATAATTAAAGAAAAAACACTCTGGCTGTTGGTGGATAGAGGACTACTGCATACAACCCTCCAGATTAGAGATGATGGTGGCTTGGATGTGGTGGGGATTAAGGAGGTGAAAAACACTGACAGATATTGGGTATCTTTCGGTGGAGAGCCAGAAGGACTTGCTGATGGATTGAGTGTGGAAATTAGTGATAAACCCAGACTACTCGGCTGATAAATGGCAAAGCTGAGACAAACTCGTGGCTGACTGGGAAGTTCACCCTCTCACTTCCTCTGCAAACACTCGTGTCTTCTAGCATCTTACAGACTAGGGGTCTCACTGGGACAGTATTTGTTGGCATCTGGTCCATTTCATGCTACTGGGCAAATGAAGGGCAAGCAGCTTGTCATACTGACCTCTAAAATGGTGCTTATTTATTTCTCAGACCTTTAAACTTGACGACACTGGTTTTATTTTGGATTATTGCACACTGAGCTGGTCTTTGGTGCCAGAAGCTGGCAGTTACACTGCCTCCCTTGCCACATGCCTTTGTGTGGCTTTCACTGCGATGGCCACACCATAGTAATCTGCCTGTGATTTTCTGCACAGCTGGTAGGATCATAGACCAAGTTCTTGTGACAGCAGAAATTCTTCTAAGACTGCAGAAATCACAACACCTTGAAGAGTGGGGGTAATCGGCCGGGGATGACCTCTAGAACCTTTTTTTTTTTCTTTTTTTAACCTTTGTTCCTTCAGGTTTAGGTTGCTAGGAAACCAAACAAACAGAGAAAAGGCTTCTGGAGGTCACCTGAGGCCCAGCTTGTGTTAATGGCCACAAATAATCATCATGCTTTCGTGGTTGCCGAGGGTTTGTGAAGAGGTCGCCAGTGCTCAAGTTTACATCATGTGGCCAGTTGGTTCTCTTTTTCCTGGCCCTTTCCTTACCTGGTCCAAGGAAAGGCTTTCAGGGAACTGACCAATTCTGCCGATTCTGCGATGCTTAGCTCTCTGTCTGTCCCCCTGGAGGGGATGATTCCGTCCTGACAGAGCAGAGACCTCTGTGTCATCTCTGAAGAGCACGAGGGTCAGAAGTTGGTTTTGGGGGGTCAGGGGTGAATGAGAAACCTAACAATGTCTTTAAGTCTTAACCTCCCCTCTCCCCTTTGTGCCAAGGGCCCAGCACTCCATTTCCACAGAGCCCGCAGGAGGCGGTGACGCACGCTCAGGCTCAAAACCCTGAGAAAACCTGGACCCCAGCCTTGTCAGCTGGGTGACTTCTCGCAGCTTATTTCTCTCCCCTGAGCCTCAGCCTTATGGCCACTGCCTAGCATGCTGCAGGGGTGCTGAACTGATCCTCTTCCAATAAAACAAGCTTGTTTGTGGCCTGTGATTTTTGCAAACGGTTGGAGCTAAAATATGTGTTCAAAAAAGAAATTGCTTCTGCTAAAACTTAAGATTACTGTGCGACCTTTTTGATCTCACCCTCAAATCTCAATCACAGAGCTCGTACTGTGATTCAGAATCTTGTTTCTCAGAAAAAAGGAAGCTCAGGTCATTGGCCCCCACCCTTCCTGTCCCTCAAGGTGCCAACCGAACTCTGCCCGTGGTAACTTTCTACATGCAAGGGTGGGAAAAGAGAAAGGTTCTCCCCTTCCCCATGGCCCCTCATTGCAGAAACCCTGACTCAGACTCAGATGCCCTGCTCTCCCCAGAGACTGACCAGTCCTCCTGCATGTCCAGGACCTAAGGCAGCCAGGGCCGCTGCTCCTTGTCTACCCCTCAGAGACACTGCCCTCTGCCTTCAGGGGTAGACTTCAAAGTCCATTTTGCAGCTAGGACGAGGCTTTCAGGAGACGAGTGCTGACTGCATGCCAGCCTCGCCATTCAGCTGCTGTTAAATCCTCTCTTCCTGGCTGTGGACCCAACCCACGTGATGGTTCATGTCCAAGAGTGATGGGTTTAGGAGAAAAACAAATGCGCAAAGCAGCGAAGGAAAGAAGCACCGAATATTTTATGTGATTTGCAGATGTCTCACTGGTGTCCCCGGGTGTCTTTCTCTTGACCCTCACAAGATCCCATGAGACGGGGAGGGTGTCCTGATCTCACCTCACAGGCACAGAACCCGGGCAGTTGGGCATTGGTGACAGAATGGCAGTCCAGCCCCCAGGAAGTCTGGGAGGCTGCTGTGGCCCTTGGGATGAGACTGTAGTTCTCTACATAGGGACCTGCTCCTTGGGGAGTGTGGCTGCTGTGGCGCTCTTTCTGCTTTTAGTCCCAGTTCTCTGGCTCCTCCTCAGACATCTGCCCTGCTGAAATCCAGGGCGGTCTCATCCTGGTCTTCAGGAAAGAAGTGGAGTTGGCTTGGCTCAGGCCACAGTGTTGAAGAGAAGGAGTGAGACTCTGAGCACCATGCTGGGCTCCAGAGGTTGAATAGGAGAGAGATTAGACCCGTGGGGGCCTGGAGGGTGAATCCTGTCCACGGGGAAGAGGCCCATTCTGCAGCCTTCTCCGCCGGTACCGTGTGTGTGTGTGTGTGGTGTCTGCAGAGCTCCTTCTGCTGTTCTATTCCCTTGTGGACAAACTCCAAGTCCACTCAGAAGAGAGCTATGAGCTCTTTGGAGTCTGGACCAGGCGGTCCCTCGAAGGCAAGGTGGCTTTCGCGGTACTCTCCTTGACTACAGGGAGAGGCTTCCCCTGGGCTTCGGGAAAGAGAGGAATCAGGGCCTGGGGCCCGGGAGGTCTCGGCCTCCCACGGAGAAAGGGACCTGATGCAGGCAGGCAGCAGCCAGACCAATCTTCGAAGGACCCAGTGGCACTGCCGCGCTCATTTCTCAGGGTCACGGAGGATTCCTGAAGCAGGGGCGGAAGGCTTGAGTTTGAGTCCCTGCTCGGCCCTCACTGCTGGCCTCACCCTGGGAGAGTCCTATAACCTTCTGCGGGGCGGAGGCCACGCTCGTAAGTGATCCTTGTTGCTCTGTCCACCTCCCGACTGTGAGAAGCCAGGAAAGCAATGGAGGACCAGCACAAGTGCTGCAAATCAAGGCTTTCTCAGCCGGCATCCTAGGCTTCCTCGAACAAATGAACAGACCGGAAGCTCGGCTTTCACCCCCTCAGCGACAGCGGCAGAGCTGGAAATCTTTGCAGGGGGGCTGAGACCGGTGCATCCGAGCATTCACAGCAGGAAGGGGGTTCACAGGTGACGTGACCCTGTTTGCTGCAGTTACAGCCCTGCCTCCACCCTCCTGTCCTCGCCCGGTGTGCCTGGCGTCGGTGTTAACCCTTGGGACCAGTCACCCAGTGCTTCGAGGGGAGGACTTGTCTGCTGAGTCTTCCTAGGGCAGACGGTCCTCGCTGACTCTCCCTCTCCGTCCATTTGCAAGGGAGACGTCTTCGCTGGGTATTGTAATGGATGCACAACTCAAGTGTGACTAATCTCAGAAGTGACAAGCAATTTCCTCTCCCCTTTTTAAAAAAATGACTCATCTGGATAAAGAAGAAAAAAAAATCCAAGCCTCTAAGAGTTGAAAGTGCATCTGCTAAACCTTCTCCCTGGAGGGCAAAGGGCAGAAGGGAAGAGTTGGCATCCATGAGAGTTGGGGGGCCCCTGGGAAGGCTGCTCGGCCCGAATGTCCCCTGAGCCCCGCTGGCTGGGACCTCCCAAGGGCAGGCTAGGAAGGAGGGCTGGCTCCACCCTGCCACTTCGTGTCAGCTTGAATTGCCTGTCTGGAGGCTCCGGAGGCTGAGACTTGTCTGTGAAATGGGGATGCTAATCTGGATGATTTGCTAGGTTCTTTTAGTTTCATTTAATTTAGTTAAATTATTTGACTTTGAGAGACCAAGAAATTCAAATTTTCCAAGGTGTTTCTGATCCATTTGGTCTTATATCCATCAGATAAACGTATCAACCTTGAATAACTTCAAAAATCAGTTTTGTATATCAATTTGAACTGATAATACAGTCCCATTTTTGACAACCCAAATCATGACTATGTAAACCTTCACTGAGAACTGATGCAGCTGACACTAGGTAGACTGAATCCTGACCTTTTCTTGTTGGCAGTGAAGTTGGGATGTGGAAGAAATTCTGTGCATAGAAAAATAACCCATGCAAAATCTATTAGCTGCCAAGTAACAGTCCAGTGCACAGGACCTTAAGGAGTGAATGGAAGCATGTGGCGTGTAAGAATGCGGAAGCTGACTCAGAAGTAGTTCTCTTCTTTTAAAAAAGAATGCAGGAAGTGATTCCAGACCAGGGGTCACGTGAGCAAAGGGCGGGTGGGGGTGGTGCCCATGGGGATGGCTTGCCAGGGAGTGGTTAGAACCTCAGTGGGGCAGAAGTGGAGTGGAGGCAGAGGGGAATCAGAGTGTGGCAAGAAAATCAATGTGAGTCAGGCCAAGGAGAGCCTCGAAGATCAAGCAGACACAGACCCATGTGACAGGGGAGTCCTGATTAGATCTGTATCTAATATTAATAATTGTTATCAAAAGGAATTGCTTTGGGTGAGACTGGAGGTTTGTAGCCAGTGAGGGAGCCCAGTTAGCTCGGGGGAGCTCTTCAGTCAGACCAAGCTAAGAGCGGGCTCAGCATGTGCCTGGGCTGCGGCATCTGGTCAGTAGCCCTGCACAGCTGTCCCTGTTGCGTCTGCTGCAGGAGGCAGGCCGGAGAGGAAAGCTGGGCAGGCGAGGAAGTGAGCCAGCCAGCGGCTTGGTGGCCTGTCCAAGGCCACCCAACCGCCTGACTATTGGGAAAATGTGTGGTCCAGCAAGTGACAGAAGTGGCCCACCCACCCCACCTCCATCTCATGGCACTTTGCCACTTCCCATCTCCACCCAGCCCCACGCGGCCTGCTGCCCGTCAGCGCCTCACCTGTGAGCAAGGCTGCGTTCTTCAAAAAGTTCTCTTGAGCCAGTGCTCTCCTGCTTAAACCCTTTGGGCGGTCACCACTGCCCATAGATCATGAGCAGACTTCTTAAATCTTCCCAGAACCCTGCGTGGCCAGGCCTTGTGTCCTCCTTGGTCCTTCTTTTGCTCTCTGGCTGTCTTGGTTACTTTTCTCTCGTTGTTGAGACAAAATACTTGATGCCCAACATGAAGGAAGGAAGAGTTTATTTCTTACAGCTTTTGGAGGTTTCAGTCCATACTCAGCTGGCTCCAAGGCAGGGTGTTGTGAGGGACAACTGTTCATGGCAGCCACAAGCAACAAGAGCAAAAAGGGAAAAAGGGAGAGAAAACAGCCTTCTTCCCTCCCTTATATAGTATGCTGGCTCCGCCCCTGGGCAGGTAAAGCACTCACACCGCCAATCCCAGTGCTAGACAATGAACCAATCACAAATGCTAGATTCAGCCACCTCCATGACTGCACGAGGCTTGGGGGCCACCCAGACACAAACCATAGCACTTGCCTTTAGTCCCTGCAGCTGCTCGCAGTCATCCTCCCTCCAGTGGGCTCTGCCCAGCGTGCTCCTTCTTCTCCCTGGCCTGGCGGGCCCCTGCTCATCTGCGGTTCAGAGGCCGACTCTCAGCTCCTCAGAGATGCCGTCTGCTGCCCCTCTGCTGACATCAGATGCTCCTCCCAGGATGTCACAGAAGCCTCTGCCTCTCCTCCCTGGCAGTTGTCCTGGGTGGCATGTGGCAGTACTGTGTGTGTGTCTTAATGACTCTCTTCTCTCCACTGGGAGTGTGAAGCTCTTAAAAGGAGCCTCTCACACCTTGAACACTGACGGACATGGAGAGGGCAGTGCTACTTATTGAACAAATGGACAAATAAGGAAAGAGACGTAATTGTTTTCATTACCTGCTGTGGTCCCCAGGGGCTCTTTTGGTGCTCTATCACTGGAAGAGACGGGTTTAGGGATTAGAGAGGGGGTACGAATAAAGGGGGAAGAAAAGGAGAGAAGAAAAAGAACAGGGAGGAAAGAAGAGAGAAGAAAGAGGAGGGCAAGAGAGGAGGGAATGGGAGGGGAAAGCATGGGAAAAGAGAAGAAAAAAAATCAAGGCTCGAAGGACCTCCTGGCTGAAAGGGCTGTGGAACACAGCAAGTTTGTTTGGCTGAAGAGTGAGATGAGGGTGACCAGCTCACCCCTGATTGCCTGATACTTCCTGGTTTTAGAACTGAGGGTCCTGCATCCCCGGGAACCTCTCTGCCCGTGGCAAACAGGGTTGGGCTCTCCCCAGCCAGGGTCGTTATCTCTGTCGCTAGACAGGAGGGAGAACATGAAGGACGGACAATGGCAGTGCAGGAGAGGGGGGCTTGCTGGGGATTCGTGTACACTGATGCTCTGCTCCTCGGAGAAAGAGACGGGGCCAAAGAATCTGACCCTGTGCCAGGTAATCGTGAGGGGCTTCCTGGTCTAGCCATTCTGGGCAGTTTCAAGCTGCACATGGAGCGAAGGAGGGAGGAAAATTCCACCAGCTTTTGGTATCTTACCCATCCAGAAAGGCAGTGAGACGGAGCCCTATCCATCCCCCGGGTTGCTGCCTGGCCCCACAATTTGGGCTCAGTTACTTAACTGCTCTATGCCCCAGCTGTCTTGTGTGTAAAATGTGGTTTTTAATAATAGTAATCTCATGGATTATTATGTTAGTTAAATTTCTCTGTACATAAGAGGGTTTAGACAAGCACTTTGTACGCAATAAATGCTCAATAAGTGATTGCTGTTGCGACCAACCAGTAGGACTGTGGCTACTGCTGCCACTGCTACTGTAGCAGCAGAAGTGTAACTGCTACTGTGTGGTTACCATCGCGGCTTCTGTTGTTATGATGACTGCTGTGGTTACTATCACTACTACCGCTGTTACCGCCATCAGTTCCGCTGGTGCTGCTACTGTTAAGGGCACTGTTAATACTTCTGTCACTGCTGATACTGTTGCTGACACACTATGATTGTCAGCCTGTTTTCTTGCAGGTCTAGAATCAGTATCTGAGTTGCTGGGTTCATGCAGCTTTGCCTGGCTCGAGCCTTCTCTGCAGACAGGAGAACGAAGAAAGCTAGGTCTGGGGCTTAGGGCCTCCTGCAGTCTGAACCTCAGTGAATCAGTCCACAGGTGCAGATCAGCCTGAACATTTTATGAGGTGTGATAAAAAATGTGAGGAATGCTGCTGCTCAGTGCCATCCGACAGAAAGGCAGGCTTGTAAAACACCGCGCCGTGTCCTCATCACAAGATACAGTGCTGTGTGATTCTGCTCTTCCCCAAAGTCACAACGACCGTGGAAGGGAAATGTTTTAAACCAATTCAGGACATGGAAACAGCCGCGACAGTGCAACCTTAAGACACTCACAAAAGAGGCCTCCAGAGCTGCTGCAGAAAGTGGCAGGAACCGTGGGGTAAGCATGTTGAAGTAAGGGGCACAGTTTGAAGGGGATTAATGACAGTATGTCTTTTAGTGTAATAAACTTTTAAAAATTTAAATATTAACTGTATAGTTTTCAATCCCATCTTGTGCCTCGCTTTAGTCTGTGGGTCTGGTGAGCCCTAAGAATCCCTAAGAACCAGGAAAAGGGATGGCAGAGATGCACGAGGAAATGGGTCCCTTGCTGCTTTCTTGGGAAACTGGAAGTAGGGTATTTAATCAAGGGGTAACGCAGGAGTGCATGGAAATTATGTCCGGGGAATTGCATGCTCTTTTTATTTAGAAGCAGCCCAATTTTGTTGCACCCCAATTTAAAGGGGCGAATACAGCTGTGTGGGGTCATGGGGTACCTTCCGTACCCAGTTACACACTGTGTGTGGGAGGCCCGGATGAGATGATACAGGCACAGATTAGAGCCTGGCAGGTTTTGATGCCAAGCTTTCCTGAGCCAGGGGCAGGTGCTGTTGTTGTTACCACGAGGGGGCCGGCCCGTGAGAGGCCGCTTTGCTGCGAGGTTGAGAATGAGGATTCTGGAGTCAGCGGTTGTGGATTCAGTGCTGGTTCTGTTGCTCCTTAAGATGTGTGACCTTCGATGAGCTTCTCGTTAGTCTGTCTGCTTCTCTGGGAAGCGGAAACGACAGCGCACCCCTCAGAACGTCCTCGGGGAGACACAGCGAGCGAGCGAGGCCAAGCTTCTGGAGCAGCAGCGGTGCGAGTGCCCGAGTAGCTCTTTGGCAGCCAAATGGTAACAAACCCGCAGACTGCAAAGGCAGAGTGCCTGGCTCCAGCTCTGGGTCTGCCACCCATTAGCTTGTGATCTTAAGTTATGTATCCTTTTGTCGTTTTCATTTCCAGTGTGGACTGGGGTCAGTTTGGGTGTAACTCTGACCCCCGCAGACCCCTCAGCCATGCTTCTGCCTTCCTCTGAGTGGGGCCTTGCCCCTCCGGAAACGCTCTCTGTGGGCCGCGCAGCTCAGTGGGAGCCCAGGGCCCTGCTTCCCACGTGCCGGAGCACCCGCTCCTTTGAGGACAGAGCCTGGCAAGTAGAAGGGGAAGCACTGAGGGTCCAGGCCTTTCTCCAGGCCCCAGATCCGGCTCTGGTGCAGACCGGTCTGATAGATTCCCTCCATGTGAATACCACCCAGAAAGTAATACGGAGGGGAGTTACAGTCATCGGAGATGGGCTGCGGGAATTCCTTACCTGCTTTTTTTAGGATTGCCTGTCATTCCCCAAGTTTTTTCCCCCTTTTATCTGAATCTTGGTGCCTTCTCATTACTGTCTGGGAGCCCCTTGACCTCTCCTGGATATTCTCGCTGGATAGACTTACCTATCAGTGCCTCAAGCAGGATGATACAGTTAACAGCAATGCACTGTATACCTCAAAATGGTTAGAGGAGAATTTGAATGTACTCACCATAAAGAAATGATACAAGTTAAATGTGACAGATACGCTAAATTGCTCACTAACCAATGCATAAATGAATTATAGTAACATGTATCTCATACATATATAAAAACGTGTCAATCAAAAGAATTCATTAGAATAATAAAAAATGGAGGGGAGGGGAAGAAACCAATGGAATTCTTCATGTTTCAGGTTCAATTACCCTACAGCCAAGCGTCTCTGTGAGGCAGAATTTCCAAGAAAGGATAGATTCCAAATAGACACTTATCTGCATGAGTGCTTATCACATGCCCTGAGTTAAGGTTCAGGAAGTAAGATTTGGATTCCCAGGGGGTCTGATTGCTAATCTTACACAGGTAGAACTCACTGAAGCACTCCCCGGGCAGCTCGCGGATTAGGGCCACTTGGGAACAGATGCCGCTGTGCGAGGGCAGGGCTGTCAGCACGGTGGATGCTCCTGGACCAGGTGGAGATTTTGGTGTCGTTCTAACCCACAGGGTACTTGCCACGATTTAAGAAACAGCCTCCCTTTCTCTGGCCATTTTATTCCCCAGTGGCTCCACCTTTCATGCTGTTCTTAAACTCTTTATCTTCTCTCTCTGTTCTAGTTATATGTTTATAACTTGGTCTTCTCTGCTTGACACCAACTGTTTGAGGGCTTGTTGAGATTGTCATTAATTTTATAGGTGATCATGCCCCTTCTCTATCAATTTTTATGAATCACAGAATCTCAGACTGTAAGGGACCATAAAGGTAACCTACTTCAATGGTGCCATAGATATCATAGCCCATGACAAGTGGGCATGGTAGCACATACCTGTAATCCTTGCACTTGGGAGGCTGAGGCAGGAGAATCTCAAGTTTGAGGCCTGCCTGTGCCAGAGCAATTTAGGGAACCTCTGTCTGAAACAAAAGAGGGAAAGGGGATGGCATGTAGCTCAATGTTCAGGCCCTGGGTTCAATCTCCAGTACAAAAGAAAAAGAAGGAAAAAAAAAAACAGAAGGAGGAGGAGGAGAAGGGGAAAAGGAGGAGGAGGAAGAGGAGGAGGAGAAAAAAGATATTAGAGCTCATGGCTGAATAATTTGGATTCATGATGGGAAAATTAATGAATAGAAAGATGGAAAGGTAGGTATATAAATGGATGAATAAATGGATGGATTAAGGGATGGGTGGGTTGATGGACTGGAAGATGAATAAATGGGTAGATGAATATGAGGCTGAATAAGTGGTGAGTGGATGAATTGATGGACAGATCAATGCTTTGGGAGAAGAATTGATGGTTCTGTGGGTGAATGAATGAGTGAGCACATGGATGGGTGGGTTGGTGGGTTGAAATATGGATATGCAGATAGGCTGGTGGACAGGTGAATAAATTGATGGCAGGGAAGTTTCAGGGGATTGAATAATGAAAAGCATGACCTCTGAATTTAGAATGCCTGAGTGAAGTGCACTCTGTCTTTGTTACTTTTCTCATTGCTCAGACAAGATACTCCATAGCTAAAGTTAGAAGGGGAAAGGTTTATTTGTCTCACAGTTTGCAGAGATTTCAGTCCATCGTTGGCTCCAAGGCAGGGTGGCCCATGGCTGAGGGGCAACCATTCATGGCGCTGGAAGACAGCAAAAGCAACAAGGAGAAACAAACCTCTTTCTGTCCCTTATATTGTGTGCAGGCTCCCCATTCTAGGGTGGGTATAGCACTCACCCCCTTAATCCCAGCACTGGACCATGAATCAGTCACAAACTCTAGATTCAGCTGCCTCCGATTCTTTCACCCTCCATGACCACATGAAGCTGTGGGGGAACATCTAGACACAAACTGTAACACTGCTTGCCCTCTCAGGGACCCAGTGTCCTCATGTACAAGATGAGTATCTGCCTGATAGTATTGTGAAAATCAAATGAGCTCAGTGTTTTGTTATGAATATTATTAGCAGTATATGCTGGAAATCATAGTCTGTCATTTGGTACCAGGTCTCCAGAATTGCTCTGTGTTTAGTGAAGATTTTAGTCCTTAAACAAGAAAGTAGAATAACAAAAAAGCACCCCAATCATAGTTGGATCATAAAATTACTTGCAGGTGGCAAGATTAAGGCAGCATCTCAGCTATTAAAATTACAGCTCCAGGAAGAAATTAGGTATGGGAGCTGAGTACAGGAGAGGCTAGGGTTAGGAAAATAGAATTGCAAGACTCTAGCTGATGGGTCTGGAGCTGACTAAATCTCAACATATCCTGGGCAGGAGGAACTGAGCTATGGAGCTGAGTCTGCAGGTGGAGAGAGGGGAGCAAGCGAAATGCTCCAAGCTCCAGCCAGGGCTGACTGTCTAATATTTCCCAAGATATACATGCAGCCTGCAATCAGCCCGAAGTCTGCAGTGGCTCTTCACAGGGTTTAGAATGACAACAGGTTGGATTTAGAATTAAGGAAAAACCTTGAATTATTTATGGTGTAATCATAGTGCCTCAGTTGAGACATCCGCTGTATGTGAGGCTCAATGTTTGGGGCTTACGGGGAGGATCAGGTCTAATTCTCAGAACAACTCTCCGAGGAGAATACCATTTCTATCCCCATTTCATGGTAAGATGTGGCTGGCTGTAGGTCTGGTCCACAGTCAAACTGTTGCTGTGTCTAAGAGCTGGGCACAAATGAACTGACTTTCAAGACAAAGCCCTGGTGGTCATATCATGTATTCATTGTGATGTATGTCTTCCTGGTAGAAGCCTTGCTCAGCTGATAGCTAAAGTGATCTTTTCTTCTAGGATATCATTCTTCAGCCACTGACTGAACAAGATGGGACAAAATTCTTCCTTGTCTCTTCTTCCCACCCTTCTGGTAACTGAAGAAAGAAATAATAAAATATGTGAAGTTTGCTTTTGTTCTGGACCTAGTTATTCTGGGAACCAACCATCAGTCAATGGGGGTGGTGAGAATCTTAATGAAGTTTCCTCTTCTAAGCCAGTGTGGTAGGGAATTCCATGGGAGGCATCTGGTCTAGAAATTCTCATGATATCCTGATTATCACATTCATCAGGAGAGCTTGAGATTTCTAAGACTAGGTCTTGAAATGTCTTAGAAATATGCCTGTGCATGTGTACTGGTCAGCTTTCCCATTGCTTTGGACAAAGTAACTTAAAGGAGAAAATGGTTTATTTGGCTCACAGTTTCAGAGGTTTCAGTCCATGGTCAGCGGCACCATGGGGGAAAGGCATGGTGGAGCAAAGCTGCTTACAGCATGGTGGCCAGGAAGTGGAGTGGGTTGGAAATAATGCCTGAAAGAAAAATGACTAGGAACCAAATAGAGTCCCTAGGGTCATGCCCCATGTGTCCACCCAGACACACCAGAGGTGTGATTTACTAATCCATTACAGATCTCTTAAACCAGTCAAACTGACAATCATGAATAAATGTCACAGCACACTTGTTTAAAATTTCCTTTACATTATTTTAATCATTAGACAGGTTTTGGATCACTGGTCTGGATTATGATAGTATAGTATGAATAGGATAATGTTATTGAAGTCCATTAATCAATTAATTCTTTTTATAAATATTATTAATTGCCTTCTGTATTAGCCAGGATCCAGAAAGGGAACTCATGGTATGTGCCTAGTGGATATTTTGAGGAGTGTTTAATAAATTAGTTATTTTTGAAGTTTAGGATAAGTTTTAAGAAAACCAGCCAAGGGATAGTACTGTGGCTCAGACCAGAATGCCAGAAGGAGCTGTTGCTAGGTGAAGTGCAAGGGGAAGGAGCTGTTCCAGGACCCCAGAAAGCATGAAGGGACCCTGATAGGAGACGATGACTTCATGAGGATGCTGCCAACCACAGAAACCCCACACGGAGAGAGCTGGGGTTAAACACCCTGACCTTGGTGTTGATCAAACCCAGCCAAAAGCCACAGGACAAGGATGCATTTTGGTGCAGAAATCAAAGGCCAGCCTGGCAGGGTCCAGGGCAGGGTAAAACAGGACACAGGACCTATAGGAGGAGCAAGTGGGTATCACCAGCAACCTGCAGTGCCCCTGATACTCCTGGGTGTGAGGCCACAAAGAGTGACGAAAAACAGTCTCAGCCTCTCAGAACTCTGAGATCTGCCACATGCTTGCCCAGAAGACCCCTTCACATCCCTCCCCGTGTACCCAGGGTGCGAGGGATGCGAGCAGAGGGACTTTGCCAAAGCGCGTCTGCCTTCTCCCTTCTTACTGCCAGCTCAAGGTCAAACAGCCTTATTCCCTGCGAAGGGGGCGGGGCTGGGGGGTGCTGCCTCACTGGAAATGTTGACAACTCTGGGAAACTCTTTGCTTTTTCAGATGCAGATGAAAACTTAAAAGTCAGTGACTTTGCTCTAGGGTAGATAGATATTCTGGCTTTGTTATAACATTTTCCCCAGTCCCAACACCTAACTTGATCCATTGCTTTGTACATCAGGAAGCAAAGGCCCTTGGAATATATGCATTTTGCTAATATAATTTTATTTTCTGTATAAGAAAGTCATGGGATGTTGGTATTAGTGAAGTAAATGAGAAAGGGATTTAGAAACAGGGTTGACTGAGTGGGAAAATCATTTCCACTGTTGTTCTCAAAAGCTAGGTGGACTTAATCTTAGCACTGAGACCCCAGCAATGAACTCTTAACTTTCTTTTAACAGCAGATTGTGGGAACTGAGACCAGTGATTGTGGGAACTGAGACCCTCCTTGTCCCCTCACCCACAACCTTGGAAGAGCTCAGTCTCTGGGTGCTGATGATTATTTCCATTCACATAATCCTGTGCATTTCATATGGGTGTGTCTTGCACGAGTTGCTATTGCTGGTATTTTGCCATATTTTACACCGATACTTGTTACAGCATAGACGGGCAGGGATTTTTAGAAGTCTGTTTGGTTCACTCCTATAACCCCAGCTCCCGGAGCGGTGCTAGCACGTCATAAGCATCCAGTAAGTATTGGCAGAATTACTATATAAGTTTTCACATGTTTCTCATGAGGACACTAGAGGTGGACATCATCCTTCCTACTTCACAAATGGGGGGTCTAAGACACAGATCTTAGGTACTTTTGAAGATATTTTAATTGTGGTACCACCATCTGAGGCCCTTAAGGAATGAGCGATCTCACCAGGAAAGTATGAGGGAAATGACATTTCCTTAACTCGGTTTTGCTTATGGGAGGCAGCTCTGTGACTTGCTTCCATCCACTGATTACTGAGTCCTTCATTTATCATTAGCATTTGAGATGAGGGAGGAATCGTTCCCAGCACCCAGCCGCAGAGGTGAAAGGGGACCAACAAGGAGGACTCACTTGCTGAGCCAGGTTGTAGGTAACGTTATCTCCCTTCCCCCTACCTGCCTGGTTATCGCCCCATCTCGCAGCTAGGGAGAGGTGAGGCATCTCCTAGGTCCACGTAACCAAGACAAAGCCGCTCATCTTGTCTCCTCCCCGTCTCTTTTCGAGCCCACTCTGTACAGTCTTTGTCTCCTTTGCGTCCCCATCGTCCAGCAGACATCAGATGCACAGCAGATGCTTAGTAAACACCCAGGAGTCAGTCCAGGGGCTCATCCTGTGTCCGGAACACTCGCCTCCTTTTTCATGACTCTTGTGCCGTCTGAGCAGGCAAGGAGTGGAGTGAGGATCGCTGTGGGTTCTGCTTGTTCACAATAAGGCACAGGTAGTGACTAACTCGGCAATTATTCGTTTTGGTCTCATGTGGCTTTTTTTTTTGTTGTTGTTGTTGTTGTAGGCCTTGATTGGTTGGGCAGTTCCAGCAGCATGAGTGTGGGGTTTGTGTTCTGTGAAGGAGTCCCGCGCAGGACCACTAAGCAATTCAGTGTGGGATGGGAGAGAAGCCAGCGGGGGATTCTGTCTGTGTGTATGTCAGACCAAGTCACATGGGTAATGGAAGGAGCCCCGGCCCATGATTTCCTGTCCTGAGTGCTGAGAAAGCACGGGTCTGGGTCCTGCCTGGCCCCTGCCTCCAAGGGGAGCAGCCTCAAGGAGGGCTGGGCCTCTGCACAGCAGCCTGAAGTGCCAGGAGTAGGTGTGAGACGTGCAGGAGGCGCCGGGAAGATGCTGTGACGGCTTGCAGATGGGACAGGGATGCATGGTGAGCAGCGCGGTGAACGAGGGGTTTGCGGAAGAGATATGGTTGACCTGGGTCTTGAAGCCTGATGGGATCCGGCGTGCGGAGAAGGCAGAAAAGGATTCCAGGAAGCAGCCTGTCCTGACCAGAGGGAGGCAGAGACAGGGAAGTACACACAGAGGGTGTGGCAGGGCCGGCAGCTCCTCCTGGCTGAAGCAGCCTTCCAGCTGTGGACGGAAGGCAGAAGTGAGGTGCACAGCGTAGCCTGTGGAGTACACCCCGAGCCCGCTTGCCAGGCTGTGAAGGACTTAGGTGTGGTGGCTGAGTCCCAGTTTTTGAGTCTGACTTTTTGGGTTTGAAATTTGGCTTTCTGTCTCGGTGATTTTGGGCAGCTTCCCCCTTGAGCATCTCTTCTGCCCTTTCTCTGAAGCTGTCATGAAGCTGCAGCAGGAATTTGAACAATCCACGTACAGCCCATTGGCCAGGTGCAGAGTACACGCTTGATCAACAGAAGTCACTATATTGTCATTTTTGTCATTATTAGGCAGTGAGATGCTGTCTTAGTTACTTTCTCATTGCTGAGACAAAATACCAGACACCAAGGGGGAAAGGTTGATTTGGCTCACAGTTTGTAAGGGTTTCAGTCCATAGCTGGCTCCAAGGCAGGGTGGCTTGGCAGAGGGGCAGAGGGGCATCGCAGAGGAGAAACAATTCATGGCAGGCAGAAGGCAGCAACAGCAAGCAAGCAAGAGACCTTAACAGTGTCTTTCTGCCACTTTTATCTTATCCAGGCTATTTGGGGAGGGTAGCTAGCACTTGCATCCTTAATCCTAGGGTACTTGAGTCTAATATTGAACCCTGAATCAACTCCAGTGCTACACACTCTAGATCCTGCCACCTCTGAAAAAGCCCCACCTGTGACTGCTCGAGGCTTTGCGGGGTCATCTAGACACAAGCCATAACAGACACCTAAAACTTTATCTTGAAACTTGTAGGAAAGAAAGATGGATGGGCTTTGGAAATAGCTAGGATCTTTTGACCTTCCTTACAAGCATCTTTTATTAATGATGATTTGTTGATGTGAACAGATCTTTTAGTTTTCTTGCTCGCAGGGCATAACATCATTTATCTAGCGCCACAGTAAACCAAAGTGTAGAATGGTATTTGATTTATTTAAGCAATTGAGAGAGTGCAGGTGAGAAGAACAGCTCAGTTCCAGTCACACTGTAAAAAGATGCACTGGGGCCGGAGACGTGACTCAGTGGGAGAGCAGGTGCTACCATGCACAAGGCCCTGGGTTCAACCCCAGAACCACCAAAAAAAATCGCTGAGCTCTGCCTGTGTGCCAAATACTAGACCAGGCAGTACAGCATAAATGTCCCAGGTGAGTAGGCACCACTGATGTGAAAATAAACACACAACATGGAAAATTCAGCAAAAGGGATTTACACGACGTTCTGAGCTGAGGGGATTAAGTATATAGTTCTAGGTAAAGGACCTATGGCTTTCAGGTGACAGCATACCTGGAGTCATATTTTTAAAGTAGTGAATATCTTTCTTATTAAATTAATAAATCTAAGACTGTGAAATTATGGCAATAGCATTGTAAGCCTCATAGAGAAAGACATACTGTAATTTTGCTATGTTTCGAGCAATAGAACATCAGTTTTAGGAATTCTGGAGACCCTTAGGGTTCCACGGGTTGGGCAGATTGATAGGCAATTGAGCTCTGTGTTTACATGGACATAATGATTCATAAGAAGGGGAGGGACAGACGCCTTGCTACTGTCTTGTCCTCTTTCCCTGTGCCTGGCTCAGTGTGTGCCCACGGCATTACACTCACAGCGTCTCACTGGACACTCAGCAGTGGGCCTGCAGAGTGAAGCTCTTATTCTCACTCACAGACAAAGTCACAGAACCAGGGCAGTGAGGCCAGGCTACAGAAGTGGGAAGTGGCAGAGCCAGGGTTGGCATGCAGGAATGTCAGCCTCCAAAGCCCTTTCCGCTTTTGCATTCCAGACCCTCTAAAACCACACTCAATAAGTTGACAGAGAGCGACATTTAATCAGCCTACTGCAGATGCGCTGCATGCTCATAAGGACGGCTGCGGTGCAGGTGAGCCACTGATCACCCACCGCACACAGGGAAGGAAGGCCAAGGCGGCGGTGTGCGGCGTGTCGACTTTCTCAAGGGGTCTATCTCCATCTCTCCCCCGTTCTGACCCCCGCCGCTCCAGCCAGAGCCCTCTTTAACCTCCCCTCCACGCAGCCCTCCGTGTCACAGGCTCCGGCTCCTTGCACAGCTGCTCCTTGCCTTCATGACCAGCATCCTCCACGCTGCTCAGAGGGGTGTCTGACTAGAGCCGTGCCAATGCCGACTGCTCTTCATTCTCTGCTGCCCTGGATCCACACCAGAAGGATTCTCTAAAAACCAGAGGTGCCAGTAAGGACATTAAACGCCACCGCACTGCACATTTACACTGTGGTTTATTGTTTAGAGAGCTCTCTCCTACTTCATCAGGGTAGCCAGGTAGCTCTGCAAGGGAACTGCTCTGATCCTGGTTTTATGAAGATCGAATGAAACACAGAAAGGCTACATGGGTCATGCACACAAGGTCCCAAAGGTAACAAGCGGGAACTGTAGTGAGGCAAGGAGCTGGTGGAATGTTAATTTAGACTAAGTCACTTGCTCAAGGCCAAGCAGCAGACAACTCCGGAGTCTGACTCCGGAGTCAGGGTGCTTAACTGAGACAGGCAGCTCACAGGACTTTGAAGTAGCTGCTGACAGGAAGCAAGAAAACAACTGCACTTCTGAGTGGTAAGAGGGAGGAAGAAAGCAAGAAGTCAATCCACGGAGCGAGGAGAAGAATTCCCTGAGATGACGAAGCAGGATGCGCTGGAAACAGGAGGGCAACTCAAAAAAGTAGAGCACTTCCTCTGCATGGGGCTGCTCTGTCTGTGGAGCAGCCATCTCCGCTGTCTGTACCTGTGCTTCCTTCCTGAAATGGACTCATGTTAGCTTTAAACTGACCGGCATGTGATTTCCATCTTGTGTGCAGCTAAGAGCCGACGCTAGCCGATGACACTAGGATTCGAATGCAGGCACTTTGGCTATGGCAGCCGACACACGTCCACAAGCAGCACTCCACAGCCCATTTGCTGTGTCAGGACCCCCTATAGCTCTGCTTGCCTGTGACTTTGCTGGTTGGTGAAATTCCCCTCTGGCTTGTATATATCTGTCCAAGCTGGACCCTGACTGGGTACTTCCAGGAAGGTGGAGAATGTTGAGAATGGGCATTTCTCTCCCATCTCTTATGGGGGTGAAATGAGGTGGAGTGGGGGAGAAGAGGAAGCTCTTCCTTTTCTAGTGGGGAAACCAAATACTATGAGGCTGTGATAGTCAGAATTCCCAGTTAGTAAACACACTGATAGTTTTTCACTAAACCCCAAGGAAATGTTCCATAAGATGCTGAGGAAATTAGATTTCCTATGAACTCAAAGCCTGGTCACTTGGTTCTGAGCTTGCAGGTCTGTTTAACTTCATAACATTACTTGCATGGATATCAAGGGATGGAGGGAAAAAACACACAAGTCCAACTTCTCATCTCCATATGTGAGCTTGGATCCTTGAAATTAAATTCGTTTGTTTTCCCAGGTCATAAACTGAATGCCATACACCTGCTACATTTGCTTGTGGGTACGACTAGCCTGGTAGGGATAGGGGTGGGAATATTCTGCTAGATTGTTGTCTCCCAATCCTTTGGCTAAGGACACTATAACTTCTAACCAACCTCTCTCAAACACACACTTTTCAGATATTCAGAACTTTTCATAATCATATAACTTAGGAACAACTATATGCTGAATGTTTAGAACCATTTCTGTGAAGATAGACACAATTATAAGATTTGTCACCCATACCCTCAAAACTTACCATTTGGTGAAGAGAAACATGAGGCGATTAGTAACTGCTACCCCCATCGCCTTCTGTACCTCATTAAGGACAATGTCTTTATCTCATCTTTCATCCTCATAATGCTGACTCCAACAGCATTTTTCTCTTTTGGCCTTCACAAATTTTCCATATCCTGGTTTTCTTCTTTCTCTTTCTGCATTTTTTTCTTCTTCTGCCCCCCATTAGGTTCCCAAGGGCCAGTCCTTAGTTATCTTTTTATTTTCTTAATTCAGATTTCTAATCTTGGTAGGGTGATTTGTGTTACACTAACCTGGCACTGAGCATAATCGTGAAATGAAATAATAACAAATACATTTGACAGTGTTGGGGAGCATCTAACATGCAAGGGGTACCAGGATTCTTGAGACAAAGGTAGCAAATTATGTGAGTTCCACCTTTACCTCAGAGTACTACCTGATGATATTTTTCACTCTCAAAAAGAGGAATACACCTCAAGCAGAAGGCACTACCTCACCATGCTGAGTAGATAGGGCTCTTGTCAGCATTTCGGACTACCGGAAGGAGAAAACAAATGTGAAAGAAATCGCCTGAAGTCATTGAATGTCTCCCAAGTTTCACAATGCAGAGTGGGATTCCAAAATACTGGAAGAATATAGCAACAGGAAATTAAAACCTGAGGAAGGATTTCAGCAATGAACAGTGCTGGCCAGGAAGAAGGAGAGGGGGAGGGAGAGAGGGTGAACGGAGCCTTCAAGAAAAGAAAAAGGAGATCGAATAAGCTCTCTCAAAGGAGCCTTGGTAAACACACTGAGACTTCAGTTGAGATGGAGGAGGCCCAAGTCACAGGAGTTAGGACCGTACTCTAAAGTAATTCCTTCAGAGTAAGGCCTGTGCTCTCAGAGTGAGGTAAAAATTGACGTAGACTAGTAATTACACATTCTAAAACCATACTTGGGAAGACTGAAAGTGACCTACTGGGCCTTTGTCTGCACGAAAAGAACAAAACTTTAACCCTTTTTGAAGAAAGACAGCAGTATCCAAAGCCTCTATGAGTTTTGATCCACAGTGTCAAGCATGCAATCAGAAATTACCAGACATGTTAAGAAATAAGGCCAAATGTCCCAAGCCCACAAAGAAAAAAGAGACTATTTAAATAGGCCTTGAGGAGTGTTAAATAATGGAATAATCAGGCAGAGCTTTAAATTAACTATGTTTTTGATGTTTCTGCTTTGAGTCATATCAAAATATTTCCCCAAGAATATATAGAATAAAAATGTAGTCAATAGTGGTACCAAAATCCATCTTCTTCTCATATACAATATTAGATGTAAAAACTAGTACTTACAATTTATTTAATAAATTTATTAAATTTATTTATTTATTTATTAAGCTTCCCAACATTTTGTATAAAATGTAAAGTCTTAGATCTAGATATTGGTATGAACAGAGGAAGTGCTATTTAAAATGGAATGGGGCACACTTCAAGACTAACCTTATGTGACTGTGCACAGAAATTCATAAACTGATGAAGAGTTCATAAATTAGTGGTGTTGAAATCCACCAACTTGGAGAAAACTTGGAATATTAGAGGTAGAAAACCTGTGCTGGCTCCCTCCATCCCAAATTTTGAGAGTTTATTCACTCTCTAATTGATAATCAAGATTGTATGTAAACAGTTCCTAGACCTTTACCATTTGCAGAAGCTCAGGCCCAGGTTCCCAGCTCTCCAGTGCACATGTGCATGTATTTCATGCTCAGTATTCTCTGAGTTAATTGGTCTCTCTTCCAGACTTGCCTGTCTTTCATTCATGAAAAGTGCTATCAGTTCATTGCTAGGCTTAGTCACGGTTGGTTTATTCATCTCCCCCCCAGTCCTCTACCAGTAATTTATCTCCTTCTTATTCCTATAGCTACTCTCTTGGTAAGTCTTTGTGGCTCTTTCTAGGAGTAACAATTGCCTCTTTTTTTAATAAAGGGATTGATATGTAACTTACATACTTTTAAAAGATTATCTATAATTCAGTGGCTTGTACTTCCTTCACCAGGCTAGGCAGTGATTGTGACCATCCAGCTCTTGGTCTGGGCTGTGAAGACAGGGTCAAAGAAAGAAAAAAATGAAGTCCCAGAATGAGAAGGAAGCAGGGAGGAACTTTCTTGGTGAGAGCACCTCGGCTTCCTGTTGTAATTATAACTTCCTTTTCTGTGGTCCTTCTTGCCCTGCTAAGTTAGAGCTTCGCTGCACACTGTGAGGTAAAGAAGTCAAGCGTTATGAAGCCCACTTGAGAGAAGAAGAAGCAGGGTCCCGCTGAGAGGCGCTGGGACTCGCCTGGGGCTCCTTAGCCGGTGTCTACAGCCTGTCTGGCCTCCAGCCCGAACTCTCTCCCCTGGCCACGACATTTCCAGAGTAAGAAAGGTTACACTGGACTCCGCTTTAGATGAAGTAGATGTATAAATTAGAGAAGGCTTTGGGTATGAAATAAGCTCATTTCTTTTAAAGTGTTCCTCAAGCAATAAACCAAACTCTGAACTTGGACACAGCCACTTGAGTTCTAGTTCTGCTATTTATTCAAGATACTATTGAACATTTCTGAGGCTGTTTTCTGACCTATAAAACTGACATGCTAATACCTATTTCACAGATCTGCAATGAGGACCACTAATACTTAGTGCTATGAAAATTGTAAAGTATTAGACTAACAGAGATCAGTATTTTTTTGACAGTACTGAATTCTGTAGATGGGGTCACAGGGCTGTTCTTATGCACCAGGTTCCTCAGCTACTGAAAAATATTTATTCACTGGCTGATTTATTCATCCAACAAATATTTATCAAGTGCAAATTGTATGCTTAGTCTAGAGGGATGGATAACATGGCAGAGAAATCAAATGAAGTCCCCCCGAGATACAGTTCTATTCCGCTGAGGGAAGATAAACCTAAAAGAGTAGACAAATCACTTTAAACCCTGAGAAGTCTATGAGGGAGTCAAAGCCAGGGGTGTGGTGATGACGCAAGGGGCGTCTCCTCTGGAAAGAATGGGCAGGCCTGTGAAAACCGGCAAAAGTCTTCGGCATCTAATGAGTTTTCCTACATCTCCCTTCAGGTTCTGGGCTATTCCTGCAAAATTCTGTCGAATAAGTTCTCACAGCAGAGTAGCTACAGTGACCGGAAAGAGTGCAGTCCTGCTCTCTGCCTAACTGGGTCTCCAACCAGACAGCACAGAATGCTTCACTCTGATGACTGTAGAGTTCGGGGGCAGTGGGGGCAGTGGAGCTCGGACAAAGCAAGCTGATCCAGCCGATTGTAAACGGATTACTCTCTCCATCACCGCTCACACGGGCACCTTTTGCTTTGCAGCGCACACAGAGTTTGACAAGGCGGGACCCGTTCATGAATGCTCACTTGGGTTCCTGTGAGCGCCTCTTGACCAGGCTTCTGAACTGAATTCCAGGCCAGCCTTTCTGAGGAGGAGGCTGGGACACTGGAGGTTACTGGGTGATGGGGAGAGGGGATGTAGCTCAGTTGTAGGGCTCTTGCCCAAGCTGCATGAAGGCCTGGCTTCGATTCCCAGCGCCATTAAAACAACCGTGCTGGGATGGAAGTAAGAGTCTCTTCACGTGCTTGCTCTTTTACTGTGCAGCAGCAGGCCTCTGTCTCTCTCTCTCTCCCTCTCTCTCTCTCTCTCTTTTTCTCTCTCTCTCTCTCTCTCACAGCTCTCAGCTCCGGTGGATGAGACCTGGTGCCCTGGTGCAGGCTCAGGATTGCCGCTCGGCTCTCCCGGGCAAAAGCTGGACCCAGTCAGCAGCACACGCCCTGCCTGCTGCGGGCGGATCGCCGGCCTTGTTTACCCTGCGTGCCCTCAGTGTGGAGTGGGGTGCACCAGGGCTGCAGTTCATATTCAAAGGACTTTTTACTTTTTGCTTTTGTTGTTTTTGTTTTTGTTTTTTTTTTCCCCGGTCGGTCAATATTTTATCCAAAATTTACTAAATACAGGAGGATGTTCCTAAGAGCCAGGGAGGGAGATGGATTGTAAAGCTAGGTCCCAGTTTCTCGCCAGGTTGAAGCAACCTCCTCCTAAATGTAAGTTTATTAAAAGTGAGAGCACTTATGCACCGGGAGTTCTTCCAAGGACTTTGCACATGCTGACTCGTTTAATCTTCAAAGCAGCAGTAGGAGATAGGCAGCAGTCATTCATGACTTCTTACAGAAGAGCAAACTAAGGCATAGAGAGAGTAAAGTAATTTGCTCAAGATTACACAGCCCATAAATGGCAGAACCAGAGCTAAGTCCATGCTCTGAATTATTAGGCCATGGTTTTCCTTTCCATTCCACTGAGGAGGCCATGGATGGGGAGGGGACAGAAGTTTACTACTGATTGAATCCTGACCAGGTTCCAAAATAGATCGTCTCAGTTAAGCTTGAAAATGGGACATTAACCCAATTTTATAGATTGCAAATTTGTGACTCAAAGAGATTAAGTAACTTGCCTTAGGTTACACAGATGGCCAGTTTCAGAGTTAGGGTTCACACTCAGATCTGATTGGCTGTGAAGTCTGTGTGTTTCCCCTTCTCTACTGCATAAGGCGGCTGAGAAAACAGCCCCAAGTTAAAACCTGCCCCCATTCTGGAAGCAATGCGTGTGTTCAGTGGAGCCAGGTTGCTGTCTCCGTCGTGAAAAGCAGCTCTTTTCATGGCAACGCCTTCCGCTTTGTATCCCTGCTTAGAGACACTGGAGAGGCTGGGCCGCGTGCTGGCACCAGGACACCTGGCTAGGCAGGCCCGGGGAGAGACTGCTTGGACTCCCTTGGCCTCACTCTTTTCATTTGGAAACTAGGGACACAAATAATCATGATTCCTACCCTGGAGAACTTTCGCAAAGATCTAACAAAGCTGGCGTAGGAAAGGTTTGAAGACCGAAGTCCTGTGAAGGAGGCACGGGGCAGCACAGTCCTTGAAGATGGGTGAGCAAGGATGGGTACCCAGCAAGGCCAGTGCTGCGGGGGGACGCTTCCGCAGGGCCTGCACGGACTGCTGCCCCAAGGCCCAGTGTTTCTTGTCCGTTCTTTCCCACTGGACTTTACTTAGCAAAGCAAAATTTCTCTTATCCATTGTCCCTTCCTCTCTCCCTTCTATCCATCCACCTTTTCATTATATATTAAACATATACCTTCTCTCAGTTACAGAACCAAAAATAATGGGCTCTCAGTGTAATTCTATTGGGAGAGATAGGCTGTTTTCTCCCCCACCCCGTGTGTGTGTGTGTGTGTGTGTGTGTGTGTTTGGGTGTGTATATATGCAAGCACCACTATAGTGAGTACTTTACAGGCATTTTCTTAATTTAACCATATAGAAACTAAGAATGAAGGGACTACTCTTCCATTTTACAGACGAGAAACTTGAGGGTCAGAAAAGTTAAATAACTTGTCTAAAGTCCAATGATTGGAGAGCATGCAGCCTCCAGGGATACAGCTCAGCAGCACAGAGCCTGCCTGGCAATGTGGAATCATGAGTTCGATTCTTGTTACCAAAACCAAAAAACAAACAGACAAAACAAAAAACAAACAAATTTTAAAAAGCATAGAAAGCATGGAGCCAAGATTTATTCCTAATCATAACTGCAAAGGCCAAATTTCAGTCTAATGATTGTATTAAACTATTCAATAAAATGGCTTTGGACTTTTCTTTGCGGAGTTTCATAGACTTTGCTATGCTTGTCAATCATAAGAATTCCTGGTCATCAGGAAGATAATAAAGAAGATTGCCCAGGACAAGCACAGGAATACACATTAGGAATTGGTGTGAACTGAGATGGAAATAATATCGCCCTGAAATGAAAACAAAGTCCATCTCACGGGCATGGACTAGTGATGTTTGGAAAGTAGCATTGAAAGCTGTTGCCATGTTGATGATTTTAAAGTCTAAACTTTTAAAAGAACCTGGAAACTTCTTTTCCTCCGACTGCAGGATGGTTCTACAAGGGAGCTGACCCAGCACAGGTGATGAGGATTGAGGGCTGCAGCACAGCCCCCCGCACAGTGACGGGAAGTGGCCACAAAGTCTAGGTAAATGCATTGGTTCTGTTGATGGTACTGGGCTTGAGGTTACTCTAGGTCGGCAAGGCCAGAAGTAGGGAAGATCAGATGGATGTGAAATAGACGAGGGTAGGATAATTCAGAGGCCACAAAGATAAATTTGGAACCCACATGGGCAAATTGAAACCCAAGGGAACGAGTTGGAACTTGTATCTTTCTCTCACTGCCTTCAACTTTGGTGATGCTGCCAAGCTCTAGAAAAACCTGATGCTGTTTTCCACAGACCCGCATGTGCACCTGCCCTGGGACTCAGAGACTTCAAAGCTGGAGACCTGGTGGGGGCTGGGGAACGTCAGGCCTGGCTGCTGCCCCTTCTGCAGTGTGAGCCCGAGGCTCAGGAGCGACGTGCAGGGGGCACACCAGCATGCGGCAGGCGCTGACACTGACCCAGGGAGGAATGACTGCTTCTCAGTGGCCAACACTAATGCAGAACCAGGGAAGGGAATTCTGGGTAACAATTCTAGTTTGGCCAAGCTGACATAATAAAAATTCTCCCTTGCATCCTGATAGTTTATAAAATTTGAAAGAAGTTTAAATACCTTAGCTCTAAGTTGAATCCCAGTTGCTTGAAATCATCATGTCTTCTGGCTTGATGGTAGTTCCTTCCCTGCAGAATGCCACCGTATCATTTTTTATTTCCCAGGAGTGACCAGTGCACTCAGGGAGCTCACACCATAAAAAAGAAAAGAGGGACTCCTAGGAAAGCCGTTCTGTGAATGCGCGATCATTCGTGGCTACGTTGGGGTCATGCAAATGGAGAAGGTCTCCCTGGGTTCATTCTACAGCCGTGTAAATCAAGTTTTTAACACTTGACGGTCAAGTGTTGGGAGATGGAACCTTTGGAAGCAGACCTGGTGGCAGGTTTTCAGGGCATTGCTGGTCATGCTATAATGGGGGCAATGGGACCCCAGCTCTTCATCTTTGTCTTTTTTTCCCAAAGCATTCTGGGTACGAGGTGAGGGATTTCATTTCACCACGGTTTCTGCCACGATGTACTGCCCCGCCACAGGCCCAGGGTGATGGCGCCTGTCAGTCATGGACTGAAACCTCCCAAAATGGGAGCGCAAGCAAACCTTTCATTTTTGGCTGATTACAGTAATAGAACGTTGACTACCACAAATATGCCACAGCAGTCATTTGCACAACCACAAACAATACTTTTTTGGAAAGGATACGATTTTGGAGTCACACTCTTCCTCTGTGGCTTGGAACAGTAACTTAATAATGGTGCCCACAGTGGTTGAGACCTTACTATATGCCACGCACACACTGTCCAGTGTTTTGTGCAAAGCAGGTTCCATTACATACCTAGTGTGGCAACAAAATGGTTACAACTCTTAGCAATAAGACATCTCTGCTGACAGAATCCTGCCAGCGTGTACTGGGCAGTCGTGAGCCTGTTACACTAACACTGACTGGACGCAGCACGAGGTCAAAATAAATGTAGGATCTCTTCATTCCTGCTGACCAGCCCCAACCTGTCCTCTCTTAAAGAGCTAATGTGTACAAATATCCTTCTCTGAACTGAAGGGGCTTCTCTGAGACCAAAGTAAATGGCCTTGTCAATGTCCAGCTTTAAGGTCCAGCTTCAGACACAGTACAGGTGCACCTAAAGGAGCAGCAGGACCCAGGTGACTCAGGAAACACTTCTGAGATATGCAGGTCTGCTGCCTAGACTCTTCTCTCGTGTCCTCAAACCCTTCCAAAAACTCTGGTCTCTTACTCAGAGCCACACTTCCTTCCTTGGAGACTCGCCTGCTGTCCCCCTCGGTAGTGTATTTGGATCTGAGTAAACTCCTGCCTTTTCTTTTTCTAATCCTAGTAAACCCCTTTTACTGTCCTCCTCATTGGCCCTTCCTAAGCCGCCTCCTGCAGGGCCCCCGGCTTACAGAACAGGAGCCTGAGGCCCAGAGAAGATGAACTCAAGGTCACACATCAAGGACGACTGAGGCATAGAATTGGGATTCAGGCCGGGAAACGTGACTCCAGAGGTGCCTGCTGCTGTGCCATAAACACCACTCGACAGCCAGCCTGGAGTTTCTCATATCTAACTTTTAGTTTTTAAACGAGTTGAAGAAAAAGAATGCTAAAGAATGTTAAAAGGACCTGGCACTTAATAGATTCTTAATCAGTGGTAATTTGTAAAAAAAAGTTCTTCCTTCTCTTGGTGATTTCATATGTAGTTTTTTTGTTTTGTTTTGTCACTTAGCGATGGTTAGGATAATTTATTGTGCCTGCCTCATTTAACTTGTCAAGTCCTTTGACAGCAGGAATCATCTTGCTGGTTCGCTGGTTC